>LUCM01009590.1:197735-242008 GCA_008360955.1 Fasciolopsis buskii
TAAACATCGGTTGTCGAAAACCTCCAACCGACGAACATCGCCCACACGCATACTCCACGTCTCACAACCGTACAACAGAACTGAACGCACTGCAGCACAGTACACACGACCTTTCAACTTCAGTTTCACTGAAATATCAGGCCGACGCCACAAGTGCTTCAATTCAGCGTTAAGCTGCCCGAACCTTGGATATACGCATACTTACCTCCAATCCTGAGCTACCATCGTTAGACACGCAGCTACCAAGGTAGGTGAAACGGTCTACAATCGTCAGCTCCTCTCCATCCAGTATCAAGTTCGGCGCTGCTGTCGTCCAGTCCTGTAACAGTACTTTGCACTTTGAAGGTGCAAAGCACATGCCAAACCGAGCAACCGATCTCGACAGTCTATCTAGTGCCCGTTGTGCATGGTCCGCAGACTCGAACAGGCACACGACGTCGTCTGCGTAATCTAGGTCGCATAGCTTTCCCCCATTTCCCAGTTCCACTCCTACATCCCGGAGACCTCCTAAAGCATCTTCCACCACCTCGTCCATGACGAAGTTGAACAAGAATGGAGAGATGGGACACCTTTGTCGAACGCCAGTAGTTTAGTCGTCTCGAAGGAACGTGACAGTTCACCGTATACCCTAACGCGACCATAGGTATGCGAGTACAATGCTCGCAACAGGTTCACAAACTTCGTTGGCATACCCTTCCGGTAGAGAGCACTGAGTAGTGCAGATCGATCCACAGAGTCGAAAGCACCTTTCAAGTCGAGGAAGACTACGATCGTAGGGCGGCGGTGCGTGTGGCGCGTTCCGAGTATCTGTCGAGGAGTGAATATCTGGTCGATGCAACCTCGACCTGGCCGAAATCCGGCCTGTTGTTCGCGGATATTACTCTCGCGAATCGGTGTCAAACGGCGCAGCATTATCGAAGTCAACACCTTAGTAACTATCGGAGTTAAACTAATCCCACGATGATTGCTGCAGTCACTCCGTGTACCCTTCTTGAAGATGGGCATAATCAGTGACTCACCCCACAACAGCGGGATACGCTCCTCGTTCCAAATATCCCGAAGCAAGGAGGTAAGTGATTTCATCAGCACCTCTCCACCCAATTTGAAAAGAACTGGGGAAGGTCGGCGGGACCGGCAGCTTTTTCCCTCTTCAGAAGCCGAATATTCGACTCCACTTCCATCGGAGGGATCAAGTGACACCTCCCAAGGATTCACAGCTCCAGGCGTCGGACTAGATACCATAGCGTATGGCCAGTTAAACTGATCCTTGAAATGTTCTGTCCAACGGTCCAGTCTTTCCTGTCTTCTATGGATGAGCTCTCCATTCTTATCGCACGCGACTTCACTAACCGAAGTTCGCCGGTGTCGCCCACCGCTGTCGCGTATAAGCCTAAACAGTCTTTGACTGTTACCTGAAGCGGACGCCACTTCCATCTCTTCGGCTACCTTAACCCACCAGCTTTCGCGGTCATTCCTAAGGCTTATCGTCAACTGACGCTGCAACTGCCGACGCATTTTGTTCACTTCCTTGCAGTTAGGCAGCCCGCGATTTTGCTCCATTAGAATTAGCGACGCTTGAGAGATCTAATGTTTTTGGTGAATGCTAGATCAAGGACCAAAGACGGAATCTGCTGCCAAATGCATCGCCTGCTTAATTTGATCCCACTGATCGTCTACATTGCCACTAGTCGCAGTTCTTAGTTCCTCGGACAGTTTCTGTTCGGAGCTGTTGCGAACAGCCGAATCAGAAAAACGTTCGACAACCAATCGGGTTTGTGGTCTGCGTCGATGGCCATCCAACTGCAGCAAAAATCGCACTAAAACTAACGCATGGTCCGATTCGACGTACGTGGTCCAGTATGATCTACAGTTCTGGACAGAACTGCGCCAACGGTAGCTAACTGCGATATGGTCAATCTGACTCAAAGTACCTGTCGAGCTAGAGCGCCATGTCGCAGTGCGACGCGAACTGTGTCGGAAATTTGTACTAGATAGGAATAAATGATTATCTGCACAGAATTGGAGAAGTCTTTCTCCGTTGTCGGTTCGCTGTGCAGGCAAGGCGCATCGCCCACCTAAATAGGACTCCGATGCACTCAGTTTGCCAACTTGTGCATTAAAGTCACCTGCTACCACTACAATGTCAAAGCGTTTGCTCTTCCGAACAAGAGTGACGAGGTCATCGCAAAATTCGTCTTCCTCCATATCAGTGCTGCAGTCAGTTGGAGCGTATGCCGAGATAACAAATAAACTACGCTTAACACTACTATCCTTTCGGACGCCGACTGATCCCTGCAGTCTCATGGCACACAAGCGACTGTTGACCAGGATCCAATCTAAAAGGGCTGCTTCAGCCTTCTCACTCAAGACTATTCCTACACCACGTTGACCCACAGCTTGAGCTGCTTCGTCTCCTGAAGTGCGAAGAAAACATCTCGACGAGACGTTTGGTGCAGTTAGCTGAATTACTCTACTCGAATCCTGAATTCGTGTTTCACTCACACAGCAGACATCAATCGAAAGTGAGTCCACTGCGAGAGCCAAACACGTCTGTTGACCAGCCTGCATTAAAGTATGCACAATGAAGGAACCGAGATTCAGAGGCTGACGAGGATTGAGAAAATGTGAGCTAACAGACTGAAAACCACCTACTACACTACTTGACAATAAACCGCTGCGAGTATCGGGCGTGTTATCAATGGAGACACTATGGGCAGGCAGAAGGGGCAAACAGATTGGGTTGGAGACAGAAGAGACAGGTTGAATAAAAGAGAGGGAACTCTGAGCAGTAGCATACATATCACTACCCACCCCACCTGCGCTCGATGCAATGGGCAGCGCGGTCCTGATTATCCTGCGCGACAACCGATGCAGTATGGAATTATTTATAGGCGTTTAATTCATGGGGAATAATGGACGGGTACTGCTAGGGAGTCCAGCCGCTAAGCAGAAGAACGATTAGGGTTCTCAACCAAAGCCTTTGGTTCTAACAAGAACCTGACCGCAAGGCAGCGGGGCACAGCTGAGTGGGCGCCCATCTGCTTGGATCAATTATTCTTCCACTCGTTTTTACGACTGAGCTGCTAACTCACATCAACCCCCAACTTGGAGGACCAGGAGACTACTTCGTCAGGCCTCTACCCATTGACCTTCCAGGCATGATTGGATCTTTGGCTTGAGATAAGCCATCCTGTATAGCTCGTTGGATCATGGAGGCACGCAAGCCGTCACACCACGTCAAGGTGTAGTCTCGTTGTGACAGTACCAAAGGAGCAATAATCTGATTTCATACAGACCAGTTCAAGTATCACGTGACCGTCCACAAAACTAGGAATCGACTCATGACTTTTACATTCTGATAAGCACTGTAACCTGAAGAAACTACTGTAAACATGCAATTGAATGTGCATAGTGCTGGTATATTAGTCAACCAGTACATGGAAAGTCAGATATTATCACACCTGATGTTCCGTCGACATAATGTGAAACCGACCCTACATCACAAATAGTTAAATGGATAAAAGCAAATCCACAGGGAACAAATGGTCACAATATTTTTTAATCCGCAGGAAATCAAGAGAAGAGTTCCATGACACGTTGTCAATTGACGGTGAAACTGAAGCACAAGCGCACAAGTTCCGCTTTGTTGGGACTCAAGCGTATCGGCTTGAGCTGTGTATGCAAGATTGTTGTGCTTTTTTGAAAGCCTTTACAAGAGCAAACTTTCATCAGAAGACTTTCTCCGCGGATTGCATGGCATTTTCATAGTACGTTACATCATATCAAGGTTTTGATTATATTGATTGCAAGTGGCGTTCTGTCTAAGCGATTCTACAAAACTGATGGGTCCGAATATAAATAGAATTTGGGATGTTCAATAATACACTATGATTTGCTTTGTGATTCTAAGTAATCAGTGCCCAAAAGAGAACACGAAATCAGACGGGCCATGCGCAATTTACTGCTGAGAAGCTTCAGAATATTAGTTTAAAACAAGTACTAACCCAAGATCAACTTTCGCCAGTGGCGAAGGAAATCTTTGCGATTAGTGACAATCGTAACCAAGCTCTAGTTAGTTAAAAATCTGAAATTCACAATCGTTTGTTTTACCAATACGGACTTGAAAATAACACTGCAATTTAAACCGATCTCGTTGTTTTGAGCATCTGTGAATACAGCAACATAATTCAGAAATAATCTGAAGGCCGTTCTCCATAAAGTTAGGCTCATAGGCATTCGGAACCTATATGCATATGTTTGGCAAATCGATAATGAATTTCTCTATTAATGGAAATACTGTTTTACCCTGCTTAAGTCTAACCGTTTGTTCTAAAGATTTATGAATTACAGAACACGCTTTAAAATGCCCAACTGACCAATGGCTTCTATTTATGCCTTCATTCTTTTTTCTTAGGCCCAACATTGCATCATTTCTCTTCCCAAATCAAACTTATGAACTTTCGAGCGGAATTTCTCAGGCTACCGTCTTCCTTTTTCCGAAACGGATTCAGAATTGCTATTAAATAAGTCCATTGTCTCCTGGGCAGAATATAAATTGGCTGTTGAAGGACTGCTTTCTTCATCGTACTCATTTTCCTCACGTCAATGGAGCGCAAGTAACGTTTTTATTTCTGATGCCTGTCTCGCACAAAACGAGAGTGACAGTAACTTTTGTTGTTTGCCCTGTCTAAGTGGCAAATAATTTTCAAGCGATTTATAAACATACTAAACATGCATACACGTTTAGCATCACTTGAGGAAGATTCTACGGTCATACGGCAGCCTGTCCTTAAATAATCGTTGGCAGTTGAACAGTCCGTGAGCAGCTGCATAGATGTTCATTACACTGTCCTGCCAAAATTTACTGAAGTTTTAATGAACTAATCTGATCAACAAACTTTGAATACTTTACTCTGTAAAACTCCCAAACGCCCGACGGTTATTCTGTATAAACAAGACAATAAAAGGAAGAGATTATCGCATTGACGGATGCCCGCTACTCTTTCAACCTTTCAATCAAATAGTTCAAGGCAAGCATCTCATCTGAATTGAACTCTGCAAAATAAGGCATCGTGATTCATGATTTCGGTCGTTTGGTGAATGTTTATAATATTTGTCTTGGAAACAGACGGCGTAGAAAGGGATCCGGATTACTACCTTTCAGGCATTACATTCTCCTAAATGCAGATATTCAATTAAAACCCAAGGAATTCGGATTTTTCTATCTTTATTTTTACCTTCTTATGGATTTTCTCCATGCCTGATCCCTTTACCGGTTTTAGAAAATCACGTGTTAATTGACTTCCAGTTGTATTTTGATAAGCACCAAAAAACGTGGCACTGCGATTTGGCCTTGGTCGTTGTCTCAAAATGAAAGCTAATAAAAAGCAAACTGGAGAAAAGTTGTGGACTAAATAATTTAGACGCTGAATGAAGGTAGACCTGTTCATTTCTAATGATACGGTTGTCAGTAGATTTCTGCCATTGTAGTTCGGGTGTTTCAGTCTGTTCACATCGATTAGTCTACTGCTAGCGGTTTCCATAGCTTTCTGTCAACTCAGTTTGGTTCCGAAACAATGCGCGCTGCGTGGAACAGTATGGATTAATAGTGTCTTGTAGCATGCATAGTTTTACGCAGTGCCTGAACAATTCCCTTGCATATATATATATATATATATTTATACATACATAAACATATATACATATATATACTTCTAACATGCAAATAAACTATAAGGTTGGTAGAACAAAAGCTCTCTGGATGCGCATAACCAAATTTGGCAATCCTTTTTAGTTTATTAAATGGAATTAGCATTTCTTCACAGACCTTAAGATTTCTTAGGACTTCTAGTGCTAAACTATGTACGAATTGCAAAATAACAGATGCATATCGAGAATGTCAGCAAATGTGGGACTGACTTCAGGTTTGAAGAAATGTTTTACCTAACCTAATTATGTACATCAGCCTCACGTTTGAAACAGCCTCCCCATTTTCATTTGTGATTACTGTTGGCCAAACAAGTTGATCAAACATAATCAAGATAGTGATTTGAGTGATTTTGTGAATGTGATTGCAAACAATTGGTCACTTTCCGTGCACGTATCTCACAGCTACTTGCAAGAAGCCTTTGGAGAGAAGATTAGACTTGGTGCGAGGCCTTCGAATGGAGTTAACGGGCAGTAACCGTGATTCCGGAACTCTAGAGAAACGTTCGCTCTTATTAAGGACGAAACCTGAACAGACTTGATCATGTAATCTGGCTGGACAAAGTAGCGGTGACACACGTCTCTTTCATGCTAAAGATCCCTGTCTAAACCCTACTTGCGATGATGGATTTGCGTAGATGTTGAGCTATAACGTGACCAAAATTCGTGCTTGTTGCTTCCTGAGGTTTCGATGAGTAGTCGTTCAGAGCAAACACTCGTCGGTTTTTTCTTCACTGCCTGCGTGAATCAGATTCATGGAAAGGGTGCGCTTTGTTTAATGCATGGTTTATCCAAGCATCCCTGTACTCATGGTATCATGACTGCTGCAATTCTCTGACTGGCAACTATTGTGACTTCTAACCATAAATAATCAGAAGCCAAAACTATTGTTGGTAGTCACCTCCGGTTGCAAATATATTAAGACATTTGAATGCGCACCGATCGTTTCGTGTTTCCATTCCATTTTGGGTGCACTGAATGTTCAATAAGAAGGATCGTCAGCAGAACAGTTAGCCTTATGAGACGACCGTACTACATAAATGGGATTTTAGTGTGAACAACACGTAACTGATTTGTCCCTACCTTTTCAAGAATTGCTTGAGATAGGCACGCTGAAGGTCTAAGAAGGCTTTGTTGTTTCGATGGAAAATAAATTACACTCCATCTACCCCATTCAAGCAGAACTCATGCATGCTACTCACTGCGCCTTGTGGTCATTTTGATTTATGGGATTTCGTTTGAGCTTTGGTCCTAGATACCCAGATCTGATGCAATCTGGACTAATTGTTTCACACGATTTGAAATACAAGGCTATGTTAACACCAGATGTCCTGATTTGAACTTCTGTCTGGGAAGTGTCGCCTCCTGTTCAGAACTCTATCGTTTCCTATGTCTGAACCTTCCTTTTACCACTCAATTAACTAAATAACCCTGTTGGCATACAAGTTTGCTTTTACCGATATATGTTCACGACCACAAAATATCAATATGACCAAGAAATGGCCCTCGTAGATTTCTACTTGCAACATGAAACCTTAACTATCAATTTTCATTTTTTAGCCCAAAATTACTGTAGTTCCGAGTTGTTTTGAATCCACAAGGTCAGCGATGATAAGGAGAACCACGCTCAGTTTTATTGCACCTGACGAAATGTTGCCAAGTCATCAGCTTGGAAATCTGTGCAAGAATAAAAATAAGACACTTACTACGTAGATGAACTTGTGTTGTAACACTGCCTAATACATTAAAGGATTCAGCTAATCTCGCGCAGTGTGCAACAAATCGATCGAGCCCAACAACTGGAAAACTTCTGCAGCATTCATCCGTTAAATGAAGCGGACAGATAAATCTGTCCATCATTCGTGTGTCGACACGAGATAAAATCAGACTACGGCACAGACATAGTGATATGCATGCGCACCCCAGCACCCACCTCTCACTGTCAAAGCCAACCTGTGCACGCAAGAAATGGAGTCGACTGTGAGCATGGATGAAGTCACACTCAATAGCAATTCGATCAGCGGTATCGGTAAACAAAAACTCTTTATGAGAATAAACACGCCTTTCCAGTAAGACTGCTCTAGTTCCAACATTATACGAAGGTCTTACCATTTCTGCACTTCACAGTAAACAAGGCTGCTTTTAATTCTCATATTCATATTAGTTTTAACGGTGAGACTGGTTGCAAAACTAACATGCAGCACAAAGAAACTGTTTTTTATTGTGGAAAACCCGAAGTAGATTTGATTGCTCACTTGAGCTGTAAATCTAAGCAAGAGAAATGATACAATCAGTTTTACTGCTTGGTTTACAGAACGAGATGTGAACACAGTTCGCTGAACCGCTGTCCTTGGACTATCAGCGCTATTAAAGTATATAAATTAATTGAAATGGAGGCTTTGGTTGAAACCCGAAACTAAATCATCATCATCAACATCACCATCATCATCGTTCAGCGTTAAACAGCAAGACAAGGCTCACTGACCGCTACCTTCCCCACAAAGTTACATATATCTATAAAAAGAGTTCCACGTCATCTGTTGACCTCCACACGACTTCTTCCATTCCTTGGAATCAACACAAAATAGAGCACGATATGGTGGACGAATGTTCACCACACGTGACCCAACCAGCTTAGTCTACTGTCATACGCTGAAATAAAGTATTCTGAGAACCGGCATCTAGAATTAAATTTCTAACCACCAAATTACTCACCCGGTCACTCCATTAAATCCTGGTGATAGTACGTAGACATCCGTGGTCGAAAACCTCTAGCCGACCAACATCACTCCATGTCTCGCAACCGCATAACAGAACTGAGCGCACTGCGGCACGGTAGACACGACCTTTCAACTTCAGCGAAGTATCAGGTCGATAACACAAGTGCTTCAGTCGGGCCTAAGCTGCTCGACCCTTCAATATACCCGTATTTACCCCTACCTAGGAGTTACAATCTTTCGATATGCAGCTACCAAGGTAGGTGAAACGGTCCACAGTCGTTATTTCTTCTCCATCCTGTATCAAGTTCGGCGCTGCTAACGTCCAGTTCTGCAAAAGAACTTTGCACTGTGAAGGTGCAAAGCACATGCCAAACCGAGCAACCGACCTCGAGACTTCTGCACGATAAACGGATTTAAACAGTCACAAAACATCATCTGCGCTTTCTAGTTCACACAGCGTTTCTCCATTTCCCAGTTCGGCTCCTGAATTATGAAGACTTTCTAAATTTACACCCATCACCTCGTCCATGACAATGCTGAACAGTTATGGAGAGTTGGGACACCCTCGTCGAAAGCCGCTAGTCCTTTCGAATGGCCTTGATAGTTCACCGTATACGCTCACGCGACCATAGGTATGCGAGTATAATGCTCCCAACAAATTTACGAACTTTGCTGGCACGCCTTTCCGATGGAAGGCTCTGAGCAAGGCCGTCTGATCAACTGAGTTAAACGCACCTTACAAGCCCAGAAAGACTACGATCGTAGGGCGGCGGTGCGTGTGGCGCGTTCCGAGTATCTGTCGAGGAGTGAATATCTGGTCGATACAACCTCTACCTGGACGAAGTCCGGCCTGCTGTTCGCGGATTTTGGTCTCGCGAGTTGGTATCAAAAGACGCAGCATTATCAAGGCTTACACCTTAGTAACTATCCGAAGTAAACTAATTCCACGAGGACTGTTATAGCAACTCTATGTGCCCCTCTTAAAATTGGGTGCCATCAGTGGCACCCCAAGATAACGGAATAGGCTTCATGTTCCAAATATCATGAAACAATGAGGTAAGCGATTTCATCAGAGCTTTTTCGCCCAGTTCGAAAATAACTGGGGTGAGTTCGTTTTGCCAGGCTGCTGTTTGACCCAAAGATGATCCCGAGAATGAAATAAAACAGAAAAATAAACTCGTCCGAACGTTTGTCGTTGGCGGAGAGTTGTTACTGACTCAACGTCTTGGCAGCATTCACTGATCAGTGTCCAAATCAAAGATCATCGTAAAATGTATTTGGTTGTATAAGAATGGAAATCTTGAAACATGTTGCAAACTAGAAAAAACCATTTGGGATCGCAACTAATGCCCTACAAAATAGTTTAGCTGAGCAAATGAAATGATGCATCCGAAGATATTAAGCAAAGAATATTACACTAGTGAATGTTTCAGATTCGTAGTAGTAGTAAACTGTTCACAATAACCTATTTGCTGATGTGGGTTGCTATGGTTGAATACCAGTTTGGCGACAGACCACAAATAGCTGGTCGTTAGGTTGTGATGGGAAAACCAGTCTCCACTGGCTGCCATAAATATATCGCCTTTCCTCGCTACAAGGCTGCATTTATTTCATACCGTGTACTGGCATTCCAAAGGCACCCATTCAGAGCAATCATTATTCTCATTCACGACCACTTCAGTTGGTCAGAAGGCAGATAACACAAACAAATTTACACTTTTTTGGAACAGAGAAAATCTCATGAAAAATTCAAATCTCAATCTTGACGGTTTTTGATTTCCTATTTTTGTGGAATGACTGATGCAAAAACTAGGTTGTTTATGGCAAATTGGAATAACCCCCTCAATGGATTTGATTTCAAAATTCTCAGTCGTAGACGGTTTCCACGGTATCGCGTATCCAAATGCTGTTTCAAGACATTTGTACACAAACCATAATTGCAGTGCACTGGCTTTGAGTTAGAAATATATTGTCTCGGTCGAACTATGTTAAGAAGTCCATATTCACGGAGATGTTGGTAGAAGAATTGCTGTAAGCGATAGTTTGCGAGCGTTGGTAAATAATAGTTCCCAAATTCCGGTTTTGCTATTACACGAAATTGGAATGCCTTGGTGTTTTGTTGACGAGCCAGTTACTTGATCGGTGACACGTGAATGGATAACACTGTTTCAAAACTATTTATGGAACTTAACTCAGATTGTATTGTTCATGCGAAATGCTTAAATTTGTTTAGTGCTCACAAGTAAAATTATCACGTGTAAACGCAATCAATTTCCTTGCTTAAAAACTTAGCCAAAGCAATCGAGAATCCGTGTTCTAATCACCAGAGGCCTTTTGCTACCGTGAAAATTAAGTGCTCTGCTTTAATGATTAATATTACAATAGAAATTAGACTGAGAGAGGTGAAATATACGAGCGGAGCCCAGAGACATGTTCTCATGTGATAAGGACCCATTTATCAAGCATCCCTAAAAACACAGTGTCTGTCGTTCCTTCTTTGTGAGAAGGGATTTTGCAAGTTGAGCAGCGGTTGTCTAGGCGACCCGCAAAATTGTTCTACAATACATCTGATTTCACATTTATGTCCTACCTTTTATACCTATTTTTAGCTAGAGTATTGCACCTCTTGGGTTTGTTAAACTTCGTGTGACAAATAGCTCATTTTTGTAGGATGATCCGCTCTACAATTTTGGCCGACTCAGCTCATCTTTGGGGCACTGCTCCCATTTAAAACAAACATTCTGGTCAGCAGTAAGTGCAATTTGCGAGCATGGCAAATGTCCGTCCGGTCTAATCGTTCATTGTGTTGATCACACACGAATAAAGCGAACTGGGATTCCAGTTGTCTTTTTTCTTTCAGGATGTCACTTATGACACTGCATTAGTACTGAAAGGAGTCGCCCGATCTTGGAAAGTTCCCGTGATTCCGTTTACCGGTAGTTCCAACTACCGGTGATTGTTTACACCAGCTGTGCGTTAAATACATTCACTCGAGACGAATAAAGGTGTTTCGGAATTCAGTTGAAACCGAGCAGACAGCTATCCACGTTTGAAGTCGATCGAAATCTTTCCTGAACAGCACAAGGCTACTACAGTTTGGCGAGGTTTCATATTGGATATCCCATTTGAGTAAAAATTATTTGAAATCCAATAGATTACCGGACATTCAATAACAGTAGTAACTATTATATGACCATGAAGGTCGACTAGGAGGGCCTCTTGCTACCGCCGTAACTTGGAAACCAAATCCAAAAGCGTAGTCTTGTTTCCATCGTTTAATAATAAGAAATTGTTTACGTGGATCAACTCACCTGAACCCATAGGATACGTAAGCTCGGCTTGCTTTATTATTGATTATTGATTATTGATTAACAACAACTTGCTATATTTAAGAAGGAAATATTTGTCTTTGCATCACAAAACCGCTAACTGTTGCACGAATAAACTCCATGTAAAAATGTCGGGCAGCGATAGATCACTTTGTCCTGAGGTTTGCTGAACATGTCGAAGCAAAATAGCGCTAGCACGCAGACCTGTCGGTGTTCAGCAGATTTCAATCACTACAGATAACGATCGCCTATGAAATTTTATTAATCACATGTATCATGGAACTGAAAAGTCCTAAACCCGACTGTGGTTACGTAGACTTAAGCAATCTGCTCCCAGACTTTGGGTGTGCCAGTTTTGTTTGGCGCACATGCATCCTCCTAATTCCAAGATTATATCACCACTGCAGAAAGCTCGTGACAGCATCAAACTCAGTTTCTAGCTGGTGCTAGCAATTGCACCATTAACTACTCATGAACTTTCTCTGGATTTCTTAATAATGTGATTCCAGTCTCGCTGTTCACAAATGCCTTTTGAGTGATTGATTTTTCCCGTCTTTGCTGTACTACACGTGAACCGTTCTTCTTAATGGCGTGATCGGCCAAGAGTGGTGCAAATTGCTTGACTAACAGCAATGTTTGTGCATTCCTTGCTCTACGGGAATGGCAATCGTTCACATACAAATAAAAGAAACTTTTTAGATTTCCGATTTCCCCCCTTTTTTCAGTTTTATCAAGTACCTAACCTGTCACGGTTCTGGAGACAGCTTTATGCTGTTCAGCTCTGGTAATATCCTTTTGATTTGTTAGAATTCTGTGTAAATTTGACAATTCAAACAGTGTCTTTCGGTTATCCGCAGTCAACGAAATTCGTAATTATGCTAATGAAATAGGAAACAATCATTTCACTGCCTTCTGTTCATACTCATTTAATCTTTTATTACCTGCTGCCATTTAACTGGAAAACAAATTAAAAAGGAACATTCGATTCTCCCATGACAGTTTAAGTAACTAAATTGATCAAGCCGCAGAATTTCGGTTAATTTAAACGTACTGCAATGTGATCCTGAGATGAACAAAGGATAAGATGACCGTTCATCTATGTAGAATGCAATGTTATGCAGATTTCTGATGCAGTATAGTGTAAAATAAAATGGCGTATGCGAAAATGGTACGCAGTGAATACAACCGACTAGAAAAATTATAACGATACATTCACAGAGACGTCAATCAAAATTAGCAGTAATGAAGAATTTTTCATTCTGTCCTATTCCTTTTTCATTTCATTCCAATGGATTTGGTCATTTCTTGAATTGGTTTCGTCTTAGGTATCTTTTCGTCACTTGTCTTGCACGGACCAGTTATGACCATCACCGAACCTATTTCGTTTGCCCATCCTGGTTGCTCCTTGGTGTCAGGTAAGGTATTTAGGCATCAGGTCTGTGCTGAAAACATAGGCGTTTATGCGCAATATCGTCATTCGTAAAATCCATTTATGTCATACGAAGCCCCAGATGAACGAATGATTTAAATCGATTTTTCTAGGGACGAAATGGTTTTTGTTCATTTGCGCATGAAGCTTCTCGTTATTATCTAACTTAAATACAACAAACAACTAGGCCATTCAAGAGCTTACCAACATCCCGTTTCTCTTAACTGCTTAGTACCTTGCTCTTCCTTGAAGCCATTACGTGCGTTTTATTTCTGCTATACGGGACCGCAAATTTTATTTACTTGCCTTCGTATGAGTACATCGATAGAAACCTAAATGCGAATAAGCAAAACCTATCTGCTGGTTTTTTTTCTCTAACGACCGGCGTTGACCAGAGTGTAAAATTCCAAAATCCAGTCCACCAAGTACACGAGTACAGCAAGAAAGGAAGAACTCACAATATCAAATTTGGATCTAAAACGTTTCAATGCAACACACTTTTGGTTGGCTAGATTTCAAGCGCACGGAATTTGCAGGTCGGTTTATCAGCTCGCTGTTTTCTTAAACTTAGTATTGTTAGTCTCAAGACATTCGGCAACGCTGTTATGCCGTCCGTCGATTATGATCCCTCTTTAACGAGAAACAAAGGACTGCAGGACCTTCAAAATAACCGCCTCCTAATTACTCCGTTTCCTTCCACCTTCAGGGCCATCAGCAATTGGTGGGGACCCCAAAGAAGGCCACCGAGGTCATAAAGATCATTATGAGAAAGATTGCTTGAATTTACAACAGTAACTGAGGCCGAATATTGGAACGCGCCTCCCGGTTGTGAAAGTACTGTTGTGCCCCTGTTGATAGACCAATAATGTACTGTTGCTTCTGCGACTTGAGACATCTCCCTCTGCTTATGTGCATCATTAGCGCAGAATTGGGCTAGAGATTTTATTGAATGGTATGGTATATTTTTCAGGCCTGTCCGTCCCTGAGCCCACCTAGCCGTCCGCTTGGGCTGCGAGCCTGCTGAATCTAGTAAATTTTTGCTTTGCAAGCAGGTTGAAGGATTCCATACTTGGTGATTTCAGTCCGCCGGCCTGCATGGACACGTGCAGTCAGAATACAATCGACGGAAAGACGGTCCTCCGACTTTCTCAAGTTTTTTGTTCTGGTGACCATTTCGAATGCTGGAAATTTTGCGTAATCATGTGTTTGACAGACCAACTTGGAAGAAAAGCCTTTCCGACAATCCTCAGCTTTCTCATCGAGGAGTAGGTTACTTTGAAATCCCTACAGGTATTTCTTTCTGGCTGCATTACTGCAGTAGACGTGTTTACGCTGCATTTTCGTTCATTTGTAGAACCGAAATGCATCATCTGACTTGTGAGATGACTCCGTTTTTTTATGGTCGTAGACTACAGCCTAACAAGGTAATATGTATCATTTCGTTACAAAACTAGGTTTACTTGATGTAGTATGTTAAGAAACTTTATCTTTTCTTATAAACCATGAACTGCTCAAGAGGAAGAAATCTAACGGAATCCAACGGAATCCACTGGGATTCTGGACTGCTGGTCTTGTGCCTCTACGTTAGTGGAATAATAGTTCGTTATTACCTTTTTGGAAGCTTAAAATATGCCATTGGTTCAGTTTAATAATCGTAAATGATACAGAATAAGATCATCAGCTTTGCTCAATTTGTGTATCGTTTTAATTTGAACATTCGGTCTTCCTTTGTGTCACACGCAGGGATGGTCTGTTCCTGGATGTCTTACTTCGGTTATCTCTCCGTATGTCTCGGTTTCGCGGTCACCAGTTATTGTGTTATTTCGCTTATGTTTTTGGTGCAACTTTTCGCTTTTTGCTGTTTCATTTTGGACATATGCATTCTGAAATTTGTACTCACTCCACAGCGAACTTGAGGCAGTTTACACACGCATGGTTGGCGTGTCGTTGTCTTCCTTCAATCTCTATTGATTTCTGCAGCCTGAGCATGATACAGAAGTTGGACTTTTCACTTGTCTGGATACAATTCATCGGCAGATTTCACAATCTGCTAGTGCCTACCGATGATCAGCAACAAATTGATTAAATTGTGGAAAACATTGAACCAAATTATGGAGAAACCGAACAAGGGGAGAAACATGCAAATAAAGGAGACCTTATGCGCGGGGTTTTAGCTTTGACTGGATAGAAGGAGTTTAGTTCTACCTTTCAGTTTACCCAACTGATTGGTACAACGCCACATGAGAACTAAAAATGAATGACGTAATTTATTGCACAGTGCTGGGAAACCAATGTTCAAATGATAACAAACGAACTATCGACTCACGATAAGGCAATCAGCATTTATGAAAGCAATATTCCAGGACCTAATGGTACCCACTAAATATTTTAAAATAACAAAAATTACCAGGTATGACTGTCATACAGGTTCGTAACCTCAATGAATCAGTAACTCACGCATCATCCCTTTGAGCTACTGGTCAGCGATTCATTTTCTGCACTCAGCGCTGACCCTCTGATACCTGAATAGGTTTACCATTAGCAAAGCTTTAAATGTGAATTCACAGCGTGATAGGGTATGTTTGTAATAAGCTGTCGTCTCATTTATCGCGAGTAAACCTTTGACGGCTGGGATGCAACCGATTGTAAGCCTTCCTTGGGGACTGCTCTTCAGGGTTATCGAAATAACAGCTCATTACAAACGCTCCCGATGATGTTATGTTTACATATTTTAATATTTCCAGGTTTATATATTGTTCTTTTAATTGCCCGAAATATATCAAGCTTTTTAGTCTTACCCCAAAGTTGATTGGTAAGTGAAAAGATAACTAAGAACGAAAAATGTGATGTTCTTTTGTAGAATAAAGTTCATCGGTAATGGCAACAGCCATTTCCTCGGTTGTTCAGTTACTTTGCAATAAATTCTCTCAAATCGAAAATGAACACTAGAATATTGTCTAAAGAGGATTTTACCTACACCAGGAGGAGTAAAAATTTCGCCATCTTTAGTTTTAATGGCGCGGATTTTAACCACCTCATCATCTACTCAATGTGATGCAGTGGTTTGTCAGATTCTGTACATCCGTGGAAATCTTGGGCAGCCATATAGTTTTGGCTCAAAGGAGCTGGGCGTCCAAAATATTGTGACAGGAGCATAATGTAACCTATTTCATACGTTCTCGGGTCATATAAACGACATCTAGATATAATATTAGTTAAATTTAATAGCTTTGATATTCGATTCCATTCTTTACATTGCAACATATAAACGATTTTCATCGCACATTGCGCACCGTTACAAGTTACAGGGTATATGTGATGGTCGGTAATCGTGTCTTATGTGAGCAACTAATTTGAGTTTTGCATGTGTCAGAGAACATTTTACTTTCCGTCAGAAACAATGCAATATAAATGCCACTATACACGAATGTTTGCATAGTTCCGGTAAAGACACAGAAAAGAGTTGGCAAATATCACTGTTATCCGCCGAGGCTAGGACTATAGCAGTGATGACCGCAGTGGAATTTACCCACAAATGATTAGTCGAGGTAGGGCGGCTACCGTCACCAAGATCCCAATTTAAGCTACGGACAGGGCATCCCCAAAAACAAGAAAGCTCATTAGGTCATTCAGTTTTCATGGATTCATTTAGTTTCCTTTGACGACCAGTCTGCTTCTGGACTAATGGCGAATCCTGGACATGTTAATTAGAGATCAAGTATACGCGCACGCAATGCTTTATTCAAAATTCTTTAGCACAGATATTTTAGCAGGTTGAATTTTCGGCCGACGTTTTAGCAACTTAGGGTGGCCTTTCTCAATCTTGGTTTTAAAGTCGACCAATTTCACACACTACTGACAAAGCTATGTTGTTGGCCTTTGAAAAATGGCATATCTAACTTCATCCAACGGTAAATTGACCCTTAGATGCATTCTCAATATCTCAGGTTTATCAAATATTATGACATTAAATTTACAGCGTTTTGCATATAATGGAAATATACTGAGAACTCCATTTGCGGCTGCTTTGAGGGTCGCCAACTGCCTTAATTTACTTCTTCTAAGCTTAGTCATAAGGACTTTATAATTCAAAGGGATTGTGTTGTCCCCCTGTTCGCAAGTAGTGCGGCAGAGCCAGCGGCATGGGCTCCTTACGTCCGCTTGTTAGACCCGTCATTTGGCGCACCTCGACCGTTTGGTGATAGATGACTGGTTCTTAGAAAGCATGAACAGATAAAAGGATATTGGGTTTTATAGTTGATTTTTATAATTGTACTCTAAAGTTGACGACATTTCTTGTATTACAACTCAAAACTCATCTGTGTGGTCTACTTTGAAAGATACGTTGATACCGATTTCGCTTCATCTCTCCGTTAATGCGTGAAAGTGTTTCAGTTTTTCAACCTAATCCACCGTTACTAATGGGCTCATGTCTGTAAACTTGCATTCATATCATCTTATTCTTTGTGCGTACGACAAAATAGCGCACAACGTTTCTCTCGTATTGTAATGATATGGCAGTCCTATTCCTCTGGTTACAGAATTTCATATGAGACATTTTGAATTCATTGCCAGAATAACAAATCAGCAATAACTAGCCAACTATTTCGTAAATTTCAGAGTATTATTGCGCAAGAAACTAGTTCACACAAATTCCCCATCTAGGTGGTGCTACCTTCATTTTCGGCCTGTATTATATTGCGGCATTAGATAAACATTACTGACGCGTAATGGGTAAACAAATTATGACAAACCGGACAGCTCTTGGTTCTTGATATTCAACGTTAATCTTTTCCACTTTGTTCGGTGAACTCCCACTCTCTTGTGTTATGATACGGCATATAGAAACACAATCAACGCAACAAATTATAATCAACTTGGGACTGCTTAAATTCTGTGTAAATGTTGGAACAAGCGAAGACCTCACAGTCCTCTCTGTGAGTGTGACAAACAACTACTTTCCGCCCACGACATATGGCGCTCGCCAAATATAGATTATAAAAAACTGACGAAACTAATTACCTTCGGCGATAACTCTGCCAGAGAGACAAGCAGACAGACATTTGGAAACTCGTTTTGCTTCGAAATCTTTCATACCGGATGGTGGACAACTTAATTGTTTTTCAATATGTCATTTGGTTAATTTGGCTCACCATTCCTTACGTCTGAGTCAGTTTTAACCAAGTTGATGAAGAGACATTTGGTGAATCACGCAATTTGACTTCCGATATACCAGTCCAAAAGCAATTATCATTGGAAGTAAACGGTTCTGTGCAGACGTTAACTGATCTCTTGTCGGCCCTTTCAAGCAAAGAAGAGCGGATTTTTTTCCCCTGAAAAAATCTTGGAAAAGTGTATGTGAAAAGATTCCGTCTGTGAATCTTGGAAGTGGAACATTACAGAATGTTGTTTTGCTGGCACGAAACAACAGCCGCATCGGCAACATGTGGATCGTCATGGTCTAATCTCTCTTCTGAACGGTAAAGCACAGAATGCGCTTGCGGATGGTCACTGAAATTCACTTTACCAGTTCGTTTGTGTTATTCCCATTTAAAAGAAATTTATTGTATTCAGACCCTAGTTTACCGCTGATTGAAATATACAGTTCCCACTAATCTTATTGTACTGTACACGCAGGAAATTCCGAATGAACTGGCCGCTAACTTATGCGTATCTAAAAGGCAATATTGTGAGCCAGACAGATCCTTTCACCTTTGAGCTGTCACAGGCACGGCTTCCAGCTGACAGCTGATGCATTGTGTAACTGAAAAGTGAATTTTCCTTTGTACATGACACTCCGCTTACCATATCATTCAAAGAAAGTTTAACGTGCAACAGCCAATCAAGTAGTTGCCATTCGGTTGTGTTTCGGCTTCCATTGAAAATAAACTGAAGAAGCCAACCTATTGGATAGCTCTAGGTTAGACGCTGTGTATAACTGAAGTGGAAATTGTACAGTCCTCGATGCTCTTTTTCTCGTATCCCATATTAAATTCTTGCTGGCAATGCGTTAGTATTCAATATCATCATAGAAGGCAGAAGAACACCGCGTTCTTTTCGGATAAGGATATTATCATCTGGATGTACCTTTCGTAACCTGATTTCAAATATTCCGCAAGCCATCCAGTTTCTCATGTCACCTGGATGTACTCCACGTTCGGGACGTCTTCAGTTTTACCCTGATAATTTTATCGCGATCCAAAGATGAGAGATTAAGTCGAACAGCCACTGGCCATATGTAGAACTAGTGAGCAAGCAAACGATTATTTTGAATTAAATATTACTGTTGTTATTTTGTGAATCAGGCAGATTGGTCGACAACCAATTGGACTGGGGAACAAAACTGGGGACGAGCTTTAAACCATCTCTCTGCTGCCAGCAACTATCCAGGTATTTTTGATTGCGCGAGCTGCATGTTATAGCGGATTTTAGAAATCTAGGGATGTTTTGGTCCGTTTAACCTTAGAATGTTTTTATCTAGACATGATACCAATAAGCATCCGCATGTTATTAATCACATTCGGTCCTCCATTACACCAAGTTTTAGGTTTCCGTTAATGAGATATGAATAACTATTGGGTAAGTGATTTGGGTGACCCGAGGTCTCAGGTTACATGGAAAGCTGTTCCAGTCCATATTAAAAATTCTGTGACTCACTGAAAAACCCTTTGATGTGTTTGCAAAATTCCTGTACAGATCACGAGTCATTCGAACCATGGAGAATAGCAAAACGAGTGGGCCTGAGAGGAGTTCAGAGAAAGGACGGTTGGTGGTTCATTACCAATGTTAGCTTCTTTGATCTCAATCCTCAAGTCATCCGCTATCCAGCGCGATTCATGAATTCTTTTTGAACTACGCGGTTGCCCAAACCGAAGCCTAGTGTTGACCTCGAGTATCCTACCGTTAGCCGTTGACCGGACGATCTAACAGAACAAAAAGTGAGAATCACCTAAGCCAATGGGTACTGCGGACTAATGGATCATTTCGTACGCAGTTTAGTTGGCCTAAACATAGTGCATTTCTGGTACATCCTTTCACCACAGATCCCGCTGAGCATGATTCTTCATGATTGTTTTGCCACTAGTTGTTCATTTTGATTCAGTTTTGCCCATCCCCCTTGGACTGAATACCAAAAGTTACTGAAATAGGCAGAGAATGACAAGCATTAGCCTTCACCCACGCACAAGGGTGCAAACATCTAGACGAGATGGCATTGCTCAACATTTCCTCAGCATAGGCTATTCGAGCCACACGGCATTTGGACGAATTTTGAGAGGTATCCAACACTAGTGGGTGATTCGGGGATGAAGCACCCGCTCCCAACCACGGTCTATTTCTAAATTGACCATAATCTCCTAGTTTAAGTTAACTGGAAACCAAGTTGTGAACTAATGCACCCTGATTTTTTAATTGACCGTAAATCAGCCAGTCTTGTTTACCACGGATGTACTGCTTAGAAATAGGCCCAAGCCATTAAGAAGTCAAGTGATAACAAACAATTATTCGTTAAGATACCCTGTGGAAACAGATAGCATAAGGAGTTCAGTGACGGCAAAGCGGGTAAGATGAAGTCGCTCCTTGACAAGCTGTTGAGAACAAATAGTCATACGTAATTACTTGCCTTTAAATGCACTTTCTCTTAAACGGCTCATGAAGTACCAAGGCCATCCCAGTCGTTTATGCGATCAAGATAAAAAGAACGACTATGTTAACTCCCCCTGTTGGCCGCGGCCCCCTTCTGGTTTGTCACAAAAATCTCATTTAAATAGTTGGAAAGTAAATGGATGAAAAGTCCGCTTAACAATAATATGGTGATTCGTCGTCGGATTTTCGATGGTCAGGCAAGACTAACTTTCAAATTATAGTCCACTGAGAAACTCAGAAAAGAGCTCACTGCTAGATGGAGATTACCGGGCACGCATACCTGAAGAGCGGCAATAACCGCAAAACCGGTCTTGCGCTTCGGGGAGATTTTTTCCATCCATCCGTTTGAGAAACATGCTACTGAACATATGCATGTCTATTTCAGTAATAAAGGAAGTTAAGGATAACAGATTACAATAATACCAGATTTTTAGTTCTTCATTTACCTTATGTAAGAACTCGTTTGAAGCGATATGTGCAATTATTCTAAGGGTTATTCACTTTCTGTGATGATCTTCAACTCCAGTTGAAAGACGAACACGATCCAAATGTTTGTGATTCGAAAATCATATCCGCTGGTCTATTCTGGGTGATTTTGACTGTCACAAGTGACCCCATTCTTGCACGTCAACCGATTGCGTGACCCATCGATCATTACGTTCGAGTGATATGCTAATTTGGTGCACGGACCGTAGATAAGATACAAAGCCGCATACGGCATCATTACGGGCTTATTCAATTTATTAATTTCCTCATTTTACAATAAACCTACGGCGAGCCTGATTTTCAGGGTGGTGTTATCGGCCAGCTGATTACGGCTAAATGAGAAAATTGGCTGACGTTGACTTGATTCGAGTCTACGAAAGCAAGATTAAGATAAAAACATTCTGACTTCCCGTCATTCTCGTGTTAGGTGAATACAGAAACTATTTGACTTACAAATGAATAACTAAGCTCAAGTCACAAACAAAACCCTCTTGCAATAATTTGGTAGTTCAGACACTAAGTTTATTGTTCACATTTCAACGCTGCTCCTTGGCATTCGCATTAAATTCTTTAAAATATATATTTATTTGTTTTGTCGTTCGCGAAATGTACGTTTATTGAATGTATGCAATTACCTAGCGTTGATCTCTTTTCAATCAAATTCAATCAGAAATTATATGTAGCACAGTTTTTTCTGGCTATCGGCTTTAGGAGTGGCAAAAGTTTATCACAACTGAACTCTCAACTAGATATTGGTCCTATAACTGATAAAAAGAACCGCTTCAGTGGTGAAAGGCTCTGGCGGAGGCGTTTAATCTACCAGCTTTTTCTCTCCGTAGGCTTTCCGAAATCGTTGACTTTCTATGTTATAAACGGTTTTATGGTCGGACTTCGTGAATCCAAACCCATTACCGATAAGCCATCTGCTTGTAGAGTCGTCGACAGTGGGACTTCACTGTTTTCAGGACAAAAAGTAGCTGCCTACGGCATTAATCTGCGTGAATAAGCTAGGTGACAACAGCGTGTGCCACACTTGTCGATGCATAGGACTTTTGACGATATAATTGAGCGAAAAAGCCCAAGATCCAGCCAAACGGTTATCAGTTTGTTCGTGTAAAAACCTACTGCATATATCTTAGTTGGATGTTCATTTAAACATTCAGGATGACAGTCTCGATTTGTCGTAATTGTTCCTGGTTCATGTCGATTGATGCATGTTGATCGAGACCATGGCTGCCTAAACCGGCAAAAAAGACAAAAGTCATGCATCATGACTAAGAGCTGGACTAGTAATGTGAAGATCATACTAGGTGAAGTTGGAGAGTACAGAATATTTCCAAAAGGTGAAACACATCATCTGTCTGACGTGTGTTACGTCTAGAAGACGTTTTTGTCCATAGTGCAGCTACCGATGACCTGAACAAGTGAAAAAGGTTAAAAATGGAAAACAGACCAGTCACAGGAGATCCAGCCACAGATGTCTGGTGTAAAGCTATTTAGTCTCCAGTTCAAATTGATTGTGAAAAGCCCAATGATTACCGAAAAGGCTTACGAATATGTTACCAAAACAGAAATTTTGAATTAGTTTATCCTTTGAAGGCACTTTGTGCTGTTGACGCTGTTTGTTTATTAATTGTTTTTACCTACTTACATTTTTTTCTGGCACTTGCGGCTTTCTGGAAATCTAACTCTGAATATTCCCTAACTTCTGCGGTGCTGGAGCCCGCGAAGGAATACCACTTCAGTTACCCAGGCTTTTCGAGCAAATGCAAATCAGGCGTTTTACATCCCGATCACCATTTACCCGCCTTTATTACTGAAGCAGATAACATACGTTGTGGTTAAACTTCTTTTCGCGATTCATTTTTGAGTATTAATCCGAGCTACGAGGTACCATCCGAAACCAGACCACGCTGGCGGAAGGTTAATTGTTGTGCAAAGATAAATTGAAATGAACATGGTGCTGTGCTGAACACATGCTTTGTCTCATTAAATTCCCTTGGGATATATTATGGATGTACAAGCGATCATTGGTGATATGCAGCGATTTTCTCAATGCGGTCAAACTAGGTACTGAGAAGGAAAGAAATTCTATCGTTTTGTTTGTGGAAGCTGTAACATCTATACTATTAGCACTAATGAAATAACATCAGCAATTATTTTCTATCTCTCTCGCCTACCATCCAAAAGAAGGAGTGCCAATAAAGTAAACTGAAGAATTCCTGTTTACTGATATCTTCGTGAAAACGTTCGAGAATTCTGTGTAGAATGTTCTAAAATTAATTTTTCGTTCGTTAATTCATATCATTCTGCTTACAATGTGATATTATTGTTGCCACCTCGAGTTGTTCGAATCTGTGAGATTGATTTGTATTGCAACTTTAGCTGTTCTGATTCGTTCCCCGAAGTGCTTGGCTATTTCGCTTCATTCTGTTGGCACAGCTCCAAGGTTATCGGTGCGCCCGGCTTTTTGAACTACACAGTTGTGCAATTTGAAAGAACTTAATGTCTGTCTGTACTGCTGTTTACACAACTAAGGATTCTTTTGAAAAGTCTGAAATGTGGCGCACTGCTCTTGGAAGTATTTTGTGAGTACCCTGCTGGTCGTTGTATGGTAACCGACTCATTTGTTGGCCAATTACTTGTAAATTACACAAATGTCAGGTTCTCAGATGTATGCTGACAATAAGGCTCTAGCAAACGTTTAGTAAATTTTGGAATCTCTGTGCCAGCCGAATTTTAGGGCCATTTTGCAGTCATTCTGGAACTTCAAACACCGGGAACACGTTGCAAATTCAAAAACTAGCCGGCGATTTGAAGTCCGGCTGTCTACTTGGTTAAAATGCCAGATAACACCTCTATTCTTACTTTTATCATTCAACTCTCACACCGGTACATGAGGTCTGTGAGCAATAACAGTGAGCTTCAGTTCAGTAGTCAAATCTGAAATTAAAAGCTTCATTAGAAAATTATGATCATCTTACGAATCACGGCTGGAGGTGTACAACTTATTTATGGAGTACTCACGGTTTCCAGTGAAGTAACTTTGGACACATGCAGTGTACTGTAACACTAAGGCATACTATTTCAGGTCAAACAACAACTCCTCAACTTCCTACATTTAATTTTATTCTTAACCAACTTTATCAAAGGATATGAGTGCCAATCATCTCTCGTTATTGATAAAGCTCAACACAAATTCCTAAGTGATGATAACACCATGGACAAGCTTACTTCACCAACAATTTTGCAACTCTCCATTTCCAAGGCGAAACTTAGACATAATGGGCACCGCTGCAAACGGAATTACTGGTCACGCCTCCAGCTATTGTTATTGCTCTATTGCTACTGGAAATTCATAAGAAAACTTGCTCAATTGTGACTTTCTCGTTATCCATTGCGGTCATCCATTATTGAAATTATGCCTGTGAAGTAAATTCACCTTTTCACTTCACTTTTTTGAAAGTGGCTGTAAAACTTTACCGGAATTGCGTTTGTGTTGTCCTTAAGCCAGAAGTTCATTTGTCAAGCCTCCAGTCAGTGGCAAACACGCATTTGCGAAACGAAGCTTATCCTTCTGCCGTTTGAGACAAGCTCCAAGGAAGGTTTGGATTACTTCGTTTCCAATCAACATCAATGCTTCCCTCAAACGTGGTGGCGCAAATTTGAGAACCACTGTGGCAGCCACGTGACCTTGAATTGAACACGCAACCAACAAATGTGTGCCAATACAAAATCGCAAGAAATGCACATTGGAAACAATGTCTCCTGTTATTATTCTCGGCTGCTTCCAATGCATGTTCGCTTCCGCAAATCCCACTTGCACCTGATTGTCCGTTTTCCTATAGAATTCCCTCGTTTGTACCGGAGATTTTAACCGCAACTTTTCAGTTTTTGGTAAATTCAGCTTTTTTGCGGTTTGGATGAGGTGGTTTTCTGTTAAAAAGACAGCAATACATTACCCGAAAACTTCAGCTACACATTTAAATGGCCCAAATGGTTGATACATCAAATTTATGGATAGTGTCATTAATCCGTACAATTTTGCTTTTTGTTACGATTCCCTTAAATCCCCTGGGTAGCCGATTGGCAATAATTTGCTTAAACCCCATTTCGATCTATTATCCCTCTTCTAGTAGCACACAGTTCTCGCAGCTGATAGCCTGCATTTCTATTCACCATTAATTCCATTTTACTCAAATCATGTTACTGCATTTGATTTTTGTTTTCCGTTTTATTTTCGTTAGTTTACCAGACACCGTCTTTACAGTTTATTGTGTTATCTAAAACCAACGATCCCACATTTTTTTGACGCCTAAAATATTTGGGTTTTATAACGAATGCTTCACCAGTTCCCTTAGGTGCAGTGTTAAAATAAGATGAGCAATTTAAAATGGGATGGTGAAACATTTGGACATGGACGATAGATTGGTGCATCCAAGACATGTTGAGCAAACTCATTGTCACGTGTCTGACACATTACTTTAACAAAACAATAATCCAATTCTTGCATCCGGTGGGTCTGATCTAGGTGTGCAAAACGAACCAATGAATACAAATTCAGAAAGCCTAGTAGCGCTGCCATACAGACACGAAAATGATGACGGTATTAAGATTGTACTGAAATATAAATATATGGCCTTGTGTTGTAACAGTCCACAGATGCTATTTGCATCCTTAGTGCGTCTGGACAAATTTATTCATATGGTGATGCAGAAATCGTAATACAACTTAGCAGTTAGCAGATAACAGCCACGGATTAAAAATGTGCTTGCCTTATAAAAGCTGTACTGATGGTATGATCTGTGGGATGGGCGACACATTCGATACCAATCCACGTTTAACACAGTTGAACAAATGTGTCAGTTCACAAAAGGGCGAGCAAACGATATCATAGCCTATTGAGACTTCTTCACCAAGTGTAACTGAGGATATTACTAAGTTCTCTGTACGAAGAAATACTACTTGGAACACTTTGAATGTTTGTTTTAGCAAATCAGTGACGGACACGTGCAACATCGTGCGTTGAACTTCAACAAACTGTTGATAGCCTATCCGGCGGCGTGATGGGCAAGGTGTTCCACTTAAAATCATTTGTCTCGGGTTCGCGTCCCTTTTCAGTTGCGGTGTATATCCGATAGGTCCGATATTGCACAATCCTTTCCATTTATTAGTGATGTCGCTTTAAACGAGTCCCTCAGTGGACTCATGTGCCACTCATTATCGGCAACCTATTTGTACCGTTTTGATGTACTGTTCACTGAGAAACTTGCTTTTCAATTTCTTCGGGACAATGGTGGTTAGTAAGCCAAAATTCCCTCTGCAGTGTCTTATATTCATGTTCGCCATTATCAGGTTCATTGCAGTAACACCAGTGCAAAGTTTAGCCAAATTGTCTGTATAAATAATGTATCTTAAGGTTCATTTAACTTCACGATTGTAAAGCGTAATATGCTTTAACGCTGCACATGTTTCGACTATAGTGGTTCATTATTGCTTGAAACTTATCGTGGAGCACGTGGAGAGGACTAAAGCTCAAGAATAAGCTCATGTTTAGTGATTTATGCTCAAGCCGTTAAATCACAATAAATTAGGAGAAATGTTAAGGTAACTTAGATTAGTCGGTTAAAAATGGGTGTCGAGAAGAGATTTGTGTTGTTTCGTGCATAAACAGAAAACGAGTGAACGAGTTGTGTTAAGTAGTAGTAGTTTGTGATTCGCTTATAACTGTCTTTCAGTTCGGCTTAGTCAACCTTAGGAAAGATTGCGTAATGCAGCTAGAGTGAACGTTGGTCACCTCAGAAATGACCAAAGATTTCAATTCCGGATCTGGCAGAAGGCATTCCGCCGTCAGCCTGCTCAGTATCATGTCTTGACTCATTTCATTCCGTGCCACTCCAAGTTTCCCGGTCACCGTTGCCGGTTCGGCTCTACCGAATAGACTTGGTCCTAGTGGTCAGGAGGCATGCTCACTACGATTTACTCGTGCATGGAGAAAATGAAAATTATCATATGGATAGGTGAATAAAAACATGTATACTGGGAATAAGCCGATAAAATGTATCAGGTAGCATAAATGAACACGTTGAAAGCAACAACAAAATATATTTGTAGCTCAACGGAGACGTTTTGCTTTGCTGGTCAACGTACGCTGCCGTTTGATTCCCGATTTACTGACGGTATATAATTATCGAGAAACGCTGCGGCAGAGTATTGTCTGAGAAGACCATTCCCGCCTTCCGTCAGTCAGCATTTTTATTGATTGAGACAAACATATATTTTGAATGGACAACAATATCGTGTACATTTATGTTTTCTTACACTTGCAATCAGTTTCGATACATGAAATTTTCTAATCGATCAAACATCAAACTGCACTGTACTACATTACACAGACTTTTGCGTACAATTAATAAGGACAAATTTCAGTCAAATATTTGAATGTAGAAATTTAATAGGGGAAAAATAAATAACCAGGGTAAAGTACACTCATCGCCTCGCGAAAAGTATAAAAAGCTCATCCAGGAATAACCCTTGCATATTATGAGAGGTTACTCAAGAAACTGGCAGAAACCCAGTCATGGCAGTGGCCGAGCGGATAAGGTCGTAACGTTCAAATGTGAAGGTCGCGGGTTCGAATCGTCCAACCGTCGGTCAACTTCCCCACTTGGCATCACTCTGTTGACCACAGCCCCCTTCGTGAAAAATGATGTACATTGTTATTTCATTAATGAACAAAGTAAAAAAATAAAAAACAGTTTGCCAAAATTTGTGCCAAATATGGGACAGTGGAGTTCCTATAGATATTGATTCTAGTGGATCTGGAAAGAAAAGCGGATCTGGAACGAAAAGCGGATCGTGTAGAAATATGAGAACGACAATTTGAAAGATCGTTGTGCAAAGGATGCATGGGATCAAAAATAATTTTGTGAGCAAATTTCTCAGATGCAGATAAGTGTTAATCACATGGATTAAGGGACAATTCAATTGGTGATACGAAGGACACACGACTAATCATTCGCAGCCTCGGCGAACAATTTTAGTGTTTTTTAATTAAAGCTGGATATATAACTGGAGAACAGTAAAGAAGGATTGGAAAACTACGTCGGTATACAAATCGGGAAATGTTAATTTGTTTCACCTTGTAGTGATAAAGCTTACTGTTTGAAATGGCAGTTGTCCTAGATTATTTACACAGGTCGAAATGTGTGTAGTCCACTTCAGATTTTGATCAATATTGACTGTTAGATGTTTCACAGAATCAACCTGGTTAATTTTTTTGAGTTGATGGAAGACGTTTTGGATGGGTAGGGCGATCGAGAGTGACGGAGAACAGGCATTCGGAATATTTAGATGTGTGGAGATTTAAACCAGCTCGTGTAGACAAATTGTAAACGGAAGATAGGTCATTGGAATGACTTTGAAAATCATCCTTGCTCGAAACGGCTTGAGAGAGGGCAAGATCATCAGCATACTTAAGCAGATGATAGAGTGAGCAGGTTGTAAAGTTGCTGACGCAAGTAGAGAAGAGAAACGGTGAAACGACAGCACCCTGTAGCACGCCTGAGTTGTTAGTCAACGGTTGTAAAATTTTACCGTCCATTCGTGTGCACTGGGTTCGGTTAGTAACGTGATAAGACAGCCATGCTAATAATGGCATGGGACAACCAATGTTTCCGGAATGTGAAATAGAAGAGACCATGGGACCGAGTCGATTGCCGACGAATAGTCTAGAAAAGCGCAACGGACGGATTTCACCGATACGTTTAAAGACTTACGAATGCGGTGAATAATGGATGGAACAACATCCAAATTGGATCTGCTGGCAAACTGGAAAGGGTCATCGGGACGATACAGAGAAGAGCGCAGGCGCTTATGTACGGCAAACTCCGTCAGTTTCAGATCAGAAGATGGTAAGGTGATGGAACGAAATCGTCTTGCCAAAGCAACAGAACTGCTAGATTTTGGGATGTGAATGATAATGACGGGTCTCCAGAACTCAGGGTTAGTAGACGAGGTTAATGATGAGTTAAGCAAACAGGTGAATGCAACCCTGAGAGACACAGCACTGTACCTTAAATAGCTGAAGACTCTCACAACACTTCTTGTGAAAATTTTAGTTTTGTGGAGAAGATCGATAAACTTCTCCCTTGAAAAACGTGTAACAGTCATATCATCAACCTGTTCGAATATGGTCGGTTTATAAGTGGAATGCTGAATGAAAGCACGACTGATGCTGTTGACATCGGCAGTAGCTTTTGCATCATTTTTCTTTATCCCACGCAACAGTCGAATGCCTTGCCATATGGATCGATTGTTGTGACGAGCCAATAGTAGACTGGCAAATGTATTGTCTATGCGTTGAATTTCAGCTTCTGTTGGCTTGGAAATATATCGCACGCTTGAGTTATTGCGAGATTTGTAGAAGTGCTCCTTGCATCTTCGTAGAGATATCAGTATCTGGGTGGAGATACGGCCATTTCAGACAAATAATGCTCCTGGCGGGGTTAGGCAGCAGATATCCAACATTGCGTTGGCCATCTCTATGAAAGGTTTGACATTGGCATTGAGCAAGGGTTCAAAAAAGAAACAGTTAGGTGCGACCTAAAGTGAGTTCTGCATAAATGCAAGTTTATTTTGTGAACAAATGCATTCGTTAAAGCCACAGCACCATGCCCTAAAAGAGCTGAGGACATACTGTTAGGACCAACCCCAGTGGTAATTTTAGTAATGCGGAGAAGGTCAAGCTCCTCTTCTACACAGAAACTTGCAACTGTATTATCATCATGCTGTCCAAATATGTTTGGGGTATAAGTGCCAAGATGAATGAGAGTACGATTGATGCTGTAGACATCAGCAGGTGTTTTCGTATGCTTCTTCTTCCCACGCAACAGTCGAATGCCTTGCCATAAGAATCGATTGTTCTTACCATTCAAGAGTTGGCTGGCGAATGTAGTGTCAATGAGTTGGGTTTCAGCTTTCATTAGGTTGAAAATATACCACACGCTTGAGGTGTTGCGAGGATTGTAAAAGTGCTCCTTGTATCTTAGATATTTCAGTTTCTGGGTGGAGATAGGGCCATTTGAGACGAATATTATTTCTGAGGGGCAGCCGATGCCAAAGACTGTACTGGCTGCTTGTACGATAAGTTTGACAATGTCATAGAGCAGTAGTTCAAAACAAAAACATGTCGATGCGAGTGAGTGATTTGTGAAGAAGAATAAGGTTGTGTGATGAGTTACGGAGGCGAACTCGGATTTGATTTGGTCGCCTGAAGAAATGCAAAGCTGACCTAGAGTATATCTTGGGTCTTAATAGAAGGAGACAATTATCGCCAGTTGAAATTTCAGCACACAGTTCCAGAGAAAAGACAGGGTGATTTGTTATGACCGTATCTAAAATGGGGCTACCTCTGGTGGGAGAAACGCAGAGGTGAGTCAAATGATACACAGTCAGCATTAGGATAGATGGATTGTATTGAATAAAATTTCACTATAATTGTCCACATTTAAAAAATGATGAGTCACACATCTTCGGGAAAGTTAAACTTGAACAAAGATTAGACATCAACCCCGGACTCGCCAGAACTTATTATTTCCCCTGAGATTTTATGAATGATTGCGGGATCACATTGGTGACATAAGACATAGTTTGCACGAACCGTCCCCTCTCCTCAAAGCCAAAGCCGCCCAGAGAAAAACATAGTTCTGTTTTCCATTAAAAATATTTGCTTTCTTTATGAACGGAATTTTGGTAGTGAAATCGATAAATTTAACCAAAGATTTGTGTGTTTGCAGGTGTCGAACACTCAAAGCGCGGTAATCATTAAAATCATTGAAACGGTGTCTAGAGAGTGCAAATTATTTCTTCAAGATTAGGCCAAGCGTGCATTTGTATTCAGCATAGTGATGACCACGTTACGATTTACATTAGCTTTAAGTAACTATATGCCTAATTAATTCTGAGGTTTTCATTGGTTGAACTAAACCAAGAACCACAGAAGCCAGACCCACTGATGTTTTCCACCAAATTAGCAGTATTCATAAACCTTGCATTTTGCGCTCAAGATGTGTTCTGTCAGATACTGATATTCGTAATATACCATTCCAGCTTGATGGCAAAGCTGGATGTCGGTGACGTGTACGTTGCCGTGGTTTGTGGGGTAACCGTTCTAAGGACTGCGGAGATTTCAATCTCATCCTGTTGATTGATTGCTCCACTTCCTCGTTCTTTTTGCTTGCCATGATTGTTGGTACAGGTGACAGGGCGTTAGGCTACTAACCGATAGCAGACAAATCCCCACACTTTGCTCGACTCGGTAGTACACTTCCAACCTGAAGGATGTGTCTGATAGCCTCGTTAATATTTAGTGGGCTATTTCAACCTGGAGTGAAACCATGGCGTTCTTGTCGGTTGTGGTTACTTAATTGTTCAATTTAAACAGAACGATAGCATAAACCCATTCGAATGAGCCTCTGGTGATATGGCCTATTTGTGCAATCCTACGGGAACAGATAAGCGAATATGCACAGAAAGGGTCTATAAAATCTGGCATACCGTTACTCTGACATGAGCATGAAAAACTCTTATCTAAACAAAGAAATATTGCGCAGCATAAAACATCCTACCGCAAAATGGCCCAATCTTCGAAATGCGATATCACCACTGTTGAGTTCTCGGTTCACGTTCTAAACGATCATAATGATTTCTGAATAAAGCATGCAGGATATAAATTCTACTCGGGCGGTCTCAAGTGAAGACAAATTTCGCCGTTTAACATGTTTTCGAGGCAAATTATCCCTGCCGTGTTGGCCAAGAGATCAATAATTTTCCGTCCTATTTTGAGAGGTGCAAAGAATACTGAGATCCTTCCAGGTAGTTTTTTGTTGCAGGGGCAACTGACTACAGCTGTTGACTCAAAGCTTTAAGCAGATGTCCGAATGGGCTCTCAGTATGTTCGCTTATTTTGAAGCGTCAACCAAAAGTTTCAGTGAACTGTGTTAAATATTCGCAGTACGGAATTCACATGAACAACAGTGTCTACTACAGAATTATTTCATCAACACACTTTTCATGCCGCATGTACATTTTTAAAACGTGATTGCAACCGCGCGGTTTCATTCTAAAGATATCGGGCAACAGGAGTTCGGGAAGACACTCCATTTCCGTTTATTATTTGGGGAAACAGATGTCCCATTAAATTTATGGCATATAGGTAAATTTAAACGCTTTCAATTCATTTACGGGAATATCTGCGAAGACTTTGTTCCCGCGAACGAATGCAGAAATTTAACTGTTTTACTAGTTGGCTCATTCATGAATAGTGGCAATATGAAGAATAGAAATATTCTTTGTTCAGTGACATTAACATCTCTGGACTTTCATACAAAACCAAAACTCCCCAGTAAACAGTAATTTGATTCTTCATTTCACAGAACTTCTGTTTGACAGAGTAAGGTGTAAATGACCGTATCCAGTTAACGTGTGCACTTGGCAGCTCATGGAATTTCGAATCAATTGTTCCCGTTGACTGCATCTGTTCCAAATCGGCTGCAAGTTTGAATCCGTTCTGGTATGGCACTTCTATTATTTTGGAGAACGGATTTTTTCTCTGAATTGTCTTGCTGTATTCCAAAGGGTGGATGCAGAATTTTGGTGAGTCGTTGAGTGTTTTTTCATTCCTTCGTCGAGAAATCATTGTATGGTTTTGATGAAACCATACTCCAACTAGCCTTTAATTCTTACACACGTTGCATGTGTTTAGCACTCATGTCATTACACCACGATACATTAGTAAGGTTTTTAGAGGGACTCAATCCTTCAGTTAGAAATTGGGAGAAGGTATTTGCTGTTTACGCATCGTGGTCTAGGTTTTTGCACTGAGACGGAGAGTGGACTCGGGGAGTTGAAGGACGATCAAAAATTTTTTAACTCACAGTGGCGGATTGTGAAGAGGGGTTGCGATACTTCGCGAGCCCTAACTGCCGATTCCGAGCTTTAAACCGGAGGCCAAATTCTTGGATTGCATAAAAGCTGTTGTTCATCTGTGCTAGTTGTAAAACGACTGCCTTACTGAGTCACCTGATCGTTCCAATGCTGAACAATGCAGGGTGGTACCGGCGGCATTTACACAAGCGTCTGGTAGCACGGTCGACGTTTATTGTCCCGTACGACCAAGTGAATGAATAAAAACAGAACGAGATTGCAGAATAAGGATCATTATCTCTCAACCGTAGTGCATCACGGGACGGTATTTGAAGCCCGCGTGAAAGGTCTTCGTGCTATCTCTGCCAGTGCGTCACCTTTTGATGGCAGAATTATGTGCTCCGTCTTTCTCCTCACCGCTACCCGTTTGCAAACTTCCATTTACGTCTGCATTAACTTATCAATTAATCGGCCTGGTCAAGCATTTTCAACGAATGTTCTTCTCACTGTCTGAAGTTCTGCTTCATGATTATCTTCCCTGCATATTCCTTTTACTCTGGCTCTGCGACATCTAGTTAGGTTCCTCTTCACACTACTAAGTGCAAAGCTGTGGGAGTGGATCACTTGTTCATTTCATGATGCTTTCTTATGTATTGACCGCCGAAATAAACCGTTTTCTCCGTGACTTAATAGAAAGTCACTGTCCATCTCCATCACCTTTGTGAATTTTGCATTTGCAACGGCCGAGTCGAACTCATTCAGCGACTGATTAATCCTTGTTGGTTACACAGAAAATTTCATCCATATATGGTTTGTATAATTAAGGGGTTTGTTTTATCAATTCAAGTGGTCCACTTTACATCTTTCACGAGAATCGATAAGCTCAAATGTGTCTTTGAGACTGTCTTGCCACCTTCTGTTCAGCTGGTTCCACCAACCCAGCCAGCCATTTTGCAACAGCGTGATATGACAAATTGTTTATGTCAGGAATTGATCTCAGTGCAATTACATTGTGTATTTTGGGTAAGTTGTACATTCTCGGAATAGTGGTACCGTGGTCCAAAATTCTTCAAGTGTGGTCGAACCTATTATATCCTTTTGTTTCAACCGTCTTAGAATATTGTATAAAGATCTCTTGGTCTGACGCGTTTTCATTTTTACAAATAACAACTTGTCATTCAGAATGACTTCCACTGTTGCTAAGTTGTCATACCTGTCAAGGTGAATTATGCCTGCATCCTTGTCTAGTCTTGGTAGCACTACGGCCGCATTTGTCTGCATTTCTGCTAGATGTCTCTTAAGTTCCAGCTCCAACAACCCACTCGCTGAATGCATAGGGCCATGCCGCCTAAAGTAAGTATTCACTAAAGTTGATTTAAGCGCTTTTAGTTTCATATATGGTGACGGCGATAAACTAGACGATTGAGGAAAAAATTCTCAGATTCACTTCCGAAGTCCAGTTATGCACTTGGGTTATTTGGGCAACCAAATTTGGGCTCCAGAGATGAAACTTCTTACAACGTATTGTCTAACCTGAAGTCTGATAAATTGTGAACAAATAGATCAGGATTCTTTGGAAATTTAATATTCTTCCTAATATGTCTTATATTAATGGCATGAGTGCAAATCACTGAAAATGAGTTGGTTCATTGTTCTCATTTTTTCTGCTTCAGATGGCAAGTAAAATGGTGATAAAAATCGGCGGGAAATCAGTTTTCTATGAATGATTACTTAAGTGTAAACTGATTAATTTATTTTGTAATCTCATTATTTTCACCTAGCTACGGGAAGAGAGGAAGAACTTTGGTCTATTCAGGACCTCCACTGTAGATTTTTATGTATAGTGAAATTATAGGTAATTGTATGCATCTTGTATCATCTGTTTCCGTGATAAGAGTTATCTATTTGTGTTAGCTACGAAAGAGGAACATAAGAAATTCGTTCGTGGTGGCCCAGAAAGGTTATATAAAGTTATTTAATTTCATGCGATTCCGGCGTCTTAACTCAGCATAACTCATGAAACTTAAGACTCCGTGATGGTAAACGGAGCATGCTGGTAACAGATTAGTTGAAGGCTAGGTGACAAAAGTTTTATGGCCCACTGGCCTAAACACGTACACGGCCGACTGCACCCTAATTGTCCCATTTTTGTTTAATTAGGATCCATTCTTGTGAACAGCAAACGGTACACTGTAGCGGAACATGGATTTGTTCCTCCGGATAGCTTGTTTAACCAAACGTGGACCACAAAGCGCGGTCGCCTATTTGCGTTGCTCACGCACGCACCTCTCGGACGCTACTGTCCAAATATACTCAGACTGCTACCGCTTCCGACTGTCTTTTCCTAGTACCGGTCAGGTGTCAGGGTTGCCAGTATTGCAATCGTAAGGAGCCGAGTAAGTGTGACGCACGAGCGGTCACAAAGGTTAAGGGCCGGCAAACGTAATACGAGATTTGCGTTAGGACAGTACGTTCTACAACACTCAAGCGACTGCAAACGGTATACTCAGAGGTATATTCGTGCTACCTGGATATTCAAAAACAAAGAAATTACTTGCTGACGGCAACAATATCTATGGTTTGTGACAAGTAAACTGGGCGACTAATTTTAAAGTTTTTCATCATATTTGTTGTTCTTTAAATGAAATCACAATATGGGTTTTCTATGATTTGTTTGAGTTGCGCAATCTGTTGCCATCGGTAATGCCTTGTTTACTTCTAGACTACCATCATCCAATGCGATAAATAAAGTGAACAACTTCAAAAACAGTGGCGAAAAAAGCCTTTCAACAGCATGTGTTTAACTTTTCTCTGGTTCCTGGTACAGGTATCAACAGTAAACTTGGATGTAAAATTCGTTCACCTCATGTCCCAATAAGATAATGAAATCTGTTGTTAAAAGGAATTGTCTACGTTTGCTTATTCATATCAATACTGTCAAGCAGATGCATGATTGCGCCAGATTTATGCGGAATAATTCCAGAAGACCGTGAAATTCGCCTAAAGCTGCTAATCTTTTGGAAACCTTTTGCACACATCGTGAATGGATACATTTTACGCTTTTTGATCAATTCTAGCTGGGAAAATCTTTTCCGCACGTTGTTATGGTCACTGCGGTGAAGTAATATGCGATCAATCTAGAGTGTATTCGCTGAAAGGAGACATACACTCCGTAACATAAACAACTCTTTCCCTTGCTTATCTTCAAATTTGCTTTGCTCTTCTATACATTGTTTTATCCTGGCGCAAGCTCACCGTTTTCGTTTCGGACTTTCCATTTGCTCGACTGAGCACGTGACAGGTCGTTAAGTTGTTGTCTGTTGGTTCGGGTTCGCATTAGAAACTCTTCGTTTGGTTGAATTGTTCCCTGGTGCTTACAGCATGCCTGAGATGGATTAGTGTTAAGTGGTTACTGTTCACTGAACATTTACTTATGTGGTGTTGTCATAGACGCTGCATTTATCAAAATACAAGAAATGGCCGTTTGTTTCATTTGCGTTCTAGTTTATAGAACAGATTTATCAAACTTGTCAGAAGGAGTTGTAATCTTGTATGCTTGAATCCCAATTCAGGAAGCCTCAGCAGTATCTTGCAGCTGTGCATCCCATTCTTTGTAACGCGAAATGTGTTGTGTGACATTACTGACATCTTTTCTATCGGTTCTTCTTCACCGATAGTGTTTCCGACCCTTTTTTGAAATTACCCATTTCCCTTGTCCTTTTTTGGTTCATTTGAATTCTCCTGGTTGTTGCTTGTTGTTTTTTGTCTCGGAACGGTGCGGTTGATAACCCTAAGATCTTCGTAGTTCGTAGTTTGTGTCCAAAGGTACGGATGTGTATATCCCGGTTCAATAGTATGTAGTGGCATCGACCTTTTGGAGGAAGTGGATTATTCTCGGAAGCCATTTTTATGAGATTCATTTTGACGTTTGATATATATTCTGTGATATTTGTTTGGTTGCATTTGTTTTATTGCATACCAGATCTGTACGCTTCCTACAATGCGGATTTGGAAATTCCTCCATTTTCAGTCTCTTCGACCACTCGGAAGCTCTCTGCTCTAGTTCGGTACCCTGCGTATTAGCGTATCGACTCTGCGCCTGTATCATGATATATATGATAAAATTCTTATATGCGAATTTTCGCTCAGTTCTGCTGTATTCCGTCGAATGGGGGACAAGTCAGTTAAATTAATGGTGTCAGAGAAAACACGTTTAGGGCTGCAACCGCAACGTCTTCTGCGGTCATATTCATCCCCATTAAACAGTTGCAGCTGACCTTTCACGCTCCTGTGGGACTTATTGTTTCAAGACGGACTTTTTGTTTTCTTTACATGCCTTAACCATAATGACCACTTGCAAGTGACCCTTACTCGGCTCTGTACGACTGCAATACGAATAACTCAGTAACTTGACTGACACAGGGAAAATACAGCCGGAAGCGACAGAAGGCTGAGTACATTCGACAGGAGCGCGCGAGCGGAGCATGTGTGAGAAGCATGCAAATAGCAACCTCGCTGGGTAGTCAGCGTCTGATTAAACAAGAGGTCAGGGGAACAAATCCATGTTCCGCTTCACTTCACAGTTGTTACTATGTGAAAGAGTTGTTACGCGACCGCAAACTTTCAAACACGTATCTCCGAACTCTCCTCTAGTTCTATCGTTGTCAAATGGTTTGGCACGTACCGGATATTGATTCCTTTCCTCTGAATCGCTAGTGCATTACTTCATATATTTCGACCGCTTCAAGTCTAGGTCGAATGTGGGTGCCGCGCGTGTCTATTTTATCTTGTTACCACAAAGACTGAATAGCTTAAGTTTTTCGGCTCTGCTCCCTATATCATGATGGGGCTATATCTGAAAAAGTGGAAGAAATATTTCCTCGGAAGTAACTTAACGTGAGAGTATTTTCCTGCAAAACTTTATCACCTAATCTTCCCACATTATTAAAATGACATCACTTTCGGGAAGAATGCCACGGCCAACGGTTGGCTACGAGGCGGAAAAGTTTACTGTTAATGAAGTATCTTGAACCGCAGAACTTAGTCTCTACAACATATGGCCTTACGTTCTTGAAACCACCGCTCCAGTGGCTAAGAGAGTTTCTTTTATTGGAAGCTGAAAATTTGATAAAATTGAGGCGACAAACAAGTCCCATGATGGAAAGCACTGGATAATTAAGGAAAACTTATCATTTAGACACCACTTCTAGTTCAGATAAGGTAATAAGGAAAATTTAACATTACACAATCGTGGAAGACTTTCAAGGTTTCATAATAATAAAGATAATAATGATAATAAAAATAACAATGTACATTTCTTGATTTGCGAGGGCCATGCGCAAATCAAGATCAAATTTTTACAGAGGTGATGCACAGGAAGTGCGAATAATATTATTCGAAAGCGAAAGGAGGTGAGAGCAACCTTGAGTAATTTGAAAGGTTTTCAGTTTATGCATGTCTCGACATAGGAGAGACATGCGCTAGGCAAGCTTAAAATTGTGCACAAAAAACAGTGCAAACACAGAAAACAGAAACCATACATGAAATGCAATGTTTTCGCTCACAAGGTCATAACAGGCAACGTGATTTGATGAGCACGAGATTTCGAGTTTTAGATCAAAGCTAGATAATGGTTTGCAAAGATTTTTCTGTGACTGATTACCAGTCATGAACTACGAGTAATACTATGTATCGAATGTGCATATCGCGAGCGCAAAATATGGCTGCAAGGCAATGGCCAGGATCCTCGGAAGTCAAGAGAGTTATATGGTGGAGATAAGGATCAATATGGATGTGGTAACGGAATGAAGATGAGTCAAAACCAGACTGAATATAGCATGAGGCAGTATAAAACGCAAAAAATTCGAAAGCACAGTCCGTTGAGCATGAAAAGCGGCGACACAGGATGGGAATTGTGCAATCGTAGGGCTAATACATAAGGTTTGTTTTGAGCAACTTTGTGTTCGTGAATTTCAGCTTGGTCCAGAGATGAAGGCGGGGTTGGAAAAAAGAAGAAGAACCGGAATCAAGTGAGGCAACGTCTGGTAGGATCGTGTGGAGAACTGTTACCAAGGGCGTCGGTCCATTGGTGAATTCCGCAGACCAGAAAAAGGGTTGACTAAAAATGACGGTCCTCAGCTCTTATCGAACGTAAAGATGCGTTATGAGCCTCAGTTTGTATCAGATGTCAATGAAAATGCTGTCCTTCGTGAGTCCTATTTGTATGGTTTGAGCATAAGAATTTTGGGAAGGAGCAAGAGGAAGCCAGTACAAAATGGTGCACGTAAACGTAAGAGCTAGAATGCTGAATAGGTCACTAGCATGTGCTTCCTGTGGGATTCAACTGATTTTGGCTGGGTGCCATGTTGTTATTTGACGGAATTACGAGGAAGTGCTAAAGGGCGCATCTGAGATGGGGTATATGCCAAGCGGTTGATATTAGCCTTAGAAGACATCGGTGAGACGGCAGTCATCTGCGTGGTTACACCGCTTTTATCTTGGGGTACCAGATTTGGTAGATTAAGATGAGCACGTTTGCCGGGTGGTTGGAAGGGCGAAGTGGACTGAGTTTCATCTTGATCTACCTTTATTGGTTGCGACCAAAGGAGATGATGTCGAGGGATCAGCACTTTCGCAGCAGGTATACGCGAAGGTGGGGTGCCACTGCCATCATTAGATTCATTCTCAGACAGACTGGTAACAGATTTATGGGGTGAAGAGATTGGACAGGAAATTGAGCGGCGTAAGCACGGGAGAGTTCGGTTATGGAAATTGCTTGAAGGTGTAGTTTTTGAGGGGTTGTGGGTAATCATCTTCTGTATGTCGGTCCCAGTAGTGGTCATTGAGCACGGGATAGCTGAAGATATGAGGCGAGGGAGACTATCACAGTGAGAAGGTAGGTTAATTGAAACAAGGGCAGTAAGTTCAGAATTTGGTCTATCAGGTGGAACCTATATTGGCAGCGCACTGATCAGAGGGGAGCGCCAGATACAACCGAAGTCCTCCCAACTTGAGAAACTGCGGCAAACTTCTGTGTCCGCAATATATCTCTCTTGAACCGAGTTTTATCCGTAAAAGTCTTGATATTTTTATAAAATGTATAGTTAGCAATGTTGACCGTGTTTGCTATAAACTCCTTAGCAGGAGGTTCATCACGAAATGGAAATAAAGTTGGACAGTTATTCTTGAATGATATTTTCCGGAGCTTAGAACACAGAAAGGAGTGGTGGGTCATGCTACAAGCAATGAGAATGGTAGATTGGACAATTGGCAGCGGGAGGCGGTCTGGTACATTAAAGGCAACGGAGTTCTTTGCATTCGCAATACGTTTGTGAGCTACTTTACTAACGGAGTCAAAGAAGCGCCCTAAGGCAGCTAGATTGTGACTGCGAAACTTTTGACGACGATGTGGTATTCGTACCAGAAGATAAACCGGACCAACCATTAGAAGGCACGGGTATCCAGGTCATCAGTTGCGCTTGAATTGGAGTCGCCTAACTATAAATTACTGATTGCTGGCATCGGTGTCATTGGAAGGGTCAGTGAGGATGGCTATAGGAGACGATTTCAGTGACAGTTCTTCGATCTGTTGTACTTTGATTTCTAGACCCCTTAGTCTTTTTGGAACATCAAGAGCTTTGGGGTCAGAATTATTAAATACGACAATAAGCGGGACTGAGCACGTTTTAGTCGAAATCAGCGGTTTCAAGATGCGGCGCCGATGTCGCGGTGGTTCCGCTGGTGAAGATATCGTAGCGGTTGCCGAAAGTCAAGGAAGTCTGAAACGGCTGCGAGATGCTATGAACATTTGGTTATAAGCAACGGGATGGTGTCAAGAATTGCGGGAGCGTGCAAGTGAAAAAATAAATAGACAGGATAATTGGCGAAATTGCTCTGAAAAGTAGATCGATAGACGGGTAGTATATGTGGTTAGCAGCATAAAGACCTTTAAAGTAGGTCCGCGAGGGGGTGTAGATCAGCTTGTTATGCGTTCCACAAATTGAAGTGTAAAATAAAGTGTCCGGTTTTGATTGGGTGGAAGACGAACCTAGTTCTTGCAGGTAAGCAACTAGAGATGGTAGATAGATTTAGTTACCTATTACGTTGCAACTCACCTGACGGTCAAATATCAGATAAAATATCGTGAACACTATTGGTTGGATCAAACGGCAATTCAAGTTACGTTGACCGCGGCCCTGTTCTCAAGATTAAGCTTCAAAAAGCAAGGCGAGTCCCACTGACAGTTTTCTATTCCCCGGAGTTAAATGCATACATAAAAAGGGTGAATATCGAAGTAGAACAGGAAGTGGATCCACTGAACACAGTCTTACGTCAAGGATACACTTGCTTAAATATTCTGGTTCAACAGATAGTCAAGGCACGATTGCCGCTGTTCACGGTTCACTGTAATATCATTCAGTGTCCCCAGTCAGCTCGTTGACAAGTCTTTGGGACCCCAACCGAGAGGTCGCGAGACACTTGGTTCACCAAAGTTCTCCGTACATTTTCTCATTCCACGCTGCCGCGTCGTATTTTAACTTCCAATTGATCCCTTACATTCCTTGGGTTAAACGCAGAATTTCGCAGCTTCTGGTAGACGTGTTGCTCACCTTAATCAGCGCGTGAACCGACCAGCGCAATCTACTGATATTCACTCGGTGAAAGATGGTGTTCTCAGGATCCATGTCTAGAAAAATGATTGCTGACGTCCACAATGCTCACTGGGTTACTCCATCCAATCCTGTTGATAATACGCAGTTACCGGAGGTCGAAAATCTCTCACCAACAAGCATCTCTCACAAACGTACTTCATGTCTCGCAACCGTACAGTAGACCCGAGTGCACTGCAGAACCTTACATACAACCGTTCAGAGTCAATGAAATACCATGTAGACGTTACAAGTGCCTCCGTTCAGATTACGCTGCTCGAGCCTTCTATATGCGCGTGTTTACCTCCCATGCCGAGCCACCGTTTTTCGATACGCAGCTGCCAAAGTGAGTGAAACGGTCCACAATCGTTAGTTCCTGTCCATGCAGTACCAAGTTCAGCGCCAATGCTATCCAGTCTTGTAACAGCAGTTTACAACTTGAAAGCACAAGGCACATGTCAAACCATCGTTTTGACCTCGAGAGTTTGTCTTGCGCTCGTTGTGCATGCTCCGCGTATTCGAACTGACACGCAACGCCATCTGAGTAATATAAGTCACATAACTTTCCCTCATTTCCAGATTTGGTTCTTACATCCCGAATTTTGACGTGTGCGCCGAGATGAAGCCGACCAATCTTTCCAGTCTCATTGCGCATAAGCGATCGTTAATCTGGGTCCAGTCTGAGAGGGCCACTTCAGCATTATCAAGCAAGGCCATTCCGACATTATGATGATCTTCAGCTTCAGGTAGTTCTTGTCATGATCATTGCCGGAGATGTGTTGACGAAAATTTAGGTACTGTTGGTTTACTTAAGCCACTGTTATCCTGAATTCCTTTTCCACTGGCACAGTAAACATCAATCAAAAGCGAGTCCATTGTCGGAGCTGGAAATGCCTGTTGGCATACTTATATGAGGATAGGGACATGGAAGAAGCTTTGTACACGAGGAGGAACCGCGCTGAGCAACGATATCCTGAACCGCAATGGTCAAATTCCCAGTCTGGCATCGACGACATGGGGGGTCGGTGGTACGAGCGTCGGACTCGATTGAGTTGCAGCTCGATTCAATAACCAATTTGGGCAGGGATATTTTATAGAATCCGCCTGGTGTGCCAATCGAGCAATACAGAATGTTTGGGTAACAGCGGAACAGGCAAGATGTAACCAATCAGTCCAACCATCACATTTGGGNGGTTTGTATACATAAATACATGCGTTGGTATATTTATCGAATTCGTGGAGTGGCGTGCTCGGTCGCGTGATCAAATGTTACAATGGTGTTACAGTTTACATCGAACAAGCAAGTAAACGTTTAAGTACAAAATGGGGAGAAATGGTAAAACTGCCATTCTTGCAGAAACACGATGTTTATACGCACCAGTGATGCATATCACACGCGCAGAGTTTAATTGGAAGATGCCGGCGGGTGACGAGGCACGCCCGCAGTATTCGGATTTAACGAGTCTGTAAAAATAGACACGACTGTTAGACTGTCATGAAGCAAGCCTTCAGAGGCCATGAGCACAAGTTAAAATATTGTCAAAACGGACCAAAACAACTGGAGGGAAAAGTATTGATGGCTGATAGATACCCCGTATTAAAATGGAGATGAAAAAGGACGTCGGCTATCTTAATATGAATCCTGGAGCCAAGAAAATAGTTTAAAGCCTTTTGAAAATGCGAAGGGGATGAACACTGATAAAGAACTTTTGCTAACCATTGTTTGAAGACATGGGGAATAGAAAAGGTCGTGGGCACTGGGGAGAAGGACGAATAATATGGTATGCGTTGACCAATATAGCAGATCGCTGTTAATTCAGTGTAAAACAAAAAAGTGGTTGCTTTGCTCTTTTGTTTGCGCTTGGGGGCCTGGCTGATAGCAATTACTGGCATACTGATAGCTGCGGTTTGGAGGAGAATACTGGGGGATTTTCGCGGTAGATGATGATAGCGGCATGTGAAACAGGGATCAAAGTGTTGGTGCCTTCGTGGCAGTTGAGTTTCAATGTTGTGGGCACATGAGCAACGGGCGTGCAGCTTCAGCAGTAAACCTTTAATTAGGAAGACTTGTCCGCTCAAAGAGTCACAGGATTTATGGATCACATTATTTGGCCGCGACACCTAGACAGACTTAAAACAGGGTAGCTAGTTTACGTTGATGAATCATGCAGATTGAAAGTAATGTCAACTTCGTCGCGGCTCGTATAGCAGGGTTAATAGTTTTGGCTTAGTTCACCGTAGCATTTGGCACGAACAGCATTGTCCGCATTCGCGATAGTAGTACGCAATTTAATTCAGTTCAGTTCAGTTTTAGCGATACAGTTTTGACTCGTGCTATTGGGCTGCCTAAAATTCTTACCGTGCTTATAGCGGAACATGGATTTGT
>LUCM01009591.1:3771-20937 GCA_008360955.1 Fasciolopsis buskii
GTTAACGAGGAGACCGCGAATTCTGAGGATTTTAAAGATCGCCAAAGATAGGGCAAGCTACCGTTGTGGGGAACTTACACATACTGTTCTGTTCCTTTCGAATATGGGTTGTCGAGGCACCAGATGTGAATGAAGTGATCTGTAAAATTGATGATTATTACGTTCATGATTAATGTTTTGATGTATAATGAGGCTTGATTGGTGTTTACCAATTTGAGAAATTTGCTAGGTCGGCACGACATCCCGTTCTTGATCAAAAGTTTAATTCATATCATAGCATCAGGGTCGGTCCTGCTATGGGGTTCACAAACATGGCCGTTAAAGGTAGATGTGCGAAGACTCTCGGTGTCTGGACATCATTTTCTTAGCAGTGTTGGCAGAATATGGCGGGAGAATCCTTTGAGCAACTCAGAGGTTGTGTAAGGTCCTGGGTCCTTGGGTCCAAACTATAGCAAAAAACGTTGAGCAGGAATAGATTAAGATAACAGAAATACAGACTTCTCATGCACACAGAACGACTAATCTCTATACACTGTTCTGAGAGGCTGGGAATGGTTGGAAGATCGGTCACGGTGGTCATTTGATAATGTAACATAACTGCGAAAACCTTAGTTAGTTAACCGGCCTGTGTAGGTGCAACAAGACTGCCGGGTTGCAGTCCAAATGATTTCCCAAAGTGACGGTTGGAGACATTAAATTATACGGTTCAGTGCCGCAGCCAGCGGCATTCTTGCATTCGAAATCTTAGCTTTTCTACGTAATTCCTCGAATTATAACTTCGCAGTTTATCTTTTATTAACTCATTCTCTGATTCTCCATTTTCCTTCGGTGCTGCGAGTTGACAACAAAAACTAGAACATGTTGGTGCAAAGTTAATGACTGTAGAAATGAGCTGCATTCACCGCCCCTATATCTGTTCCCGTGCAGGATCCCTGGCCCGTTTTGACAGGTGCACCTCCAAGGCTGAGATCCGCAGGAAAATGTATGCCATAGAAAATCACAAAACGCTGTATTTCGGTGTTGTCTTCGCCATTCCTACTCAAAGATGGGAAAACATAGTTTGTTGGTGAATTTCATGTTCTGTTCTTCCAAATTTGGCAACATGACCGGGTTTACGCAACGACTGCGCCACATTTGATAAGAACATAATCCTAGTATCTCAGGTTGCACAACACGTGTGACGAAATATATTCTAAAGGAATAGGCTGGATTTATCGTCTGTTTGATGAGACCGATGAAATTTTTACTTTTGACAGAAGTTACAACATTTTTATGCGTTTCAAAGATATTCTAAATAATTAATAATGCTCTTATAGGTTCTACATCCTCATAAATGTGCTTAGATTTCAGTTGCATTGATAGAACCACATTATGGAATAATTTGTTCTAAAACATATACTCTGGATAGTATGTGATGGGCCTCAGTGATGGGCACTACTACCTGTCAGACTAGCTTCGTTTATTAGTTAAGCCCTCGCCGCCCTTCATTGCCTACGGTGAAGTGCGACGAGGTTGTCCTCTATCACTATTTCTTTTCAAACCTGCCATAGGGATGTTTGTTCACAACCCTTCATCTAGCCTGTCAGGCACTATAGTCAAATGCCTTTCAAGGAGCAGTTTTTAGTTTGCAATATACTTCCAAACAATAGTATACGGACAATCTGTCGCTTAGATAATTTGGTAGCTGAGGTACTCGGATACTTTGTATGCTCTGCATTTTCAAAACATAAGCTACTTCTCCAGACTGGCAGGAATCTGTACATGTACGTGTGATTTTTGTTGGCCAGCTTTAATTATTGTGTCACCCAGATAGCAACAGCTATTGCGGCTTTCGGGAACGCGCTACTCATGTGGTGCCTGTGTGACATCCGGTTTTCTCTTGGTGGTAGGGTGTAGAATAGGCTAATCCGCAGCTGTTTATACTTTAAAACCGATGAATCCTAATTATATTACAAATTTTATATAAACATCAGGTCAGCAGTGATGAGGTGCATTCAGGCGTTTTCAACTTCTAACCCTTATTTTCGCTCTACGCCGTCTGCGATGGCATGCACGTATGGCTTTTGTTCGTTGTCTTTTTTGTTTATTCAAACAGCTCGGAATAAAACTTCTCAGTTGCCTAAATTTAGTTCAAAGGGTGAGCCAAGATACTGACCAACGGAGCTCAGAATCAGCGTTAGCGGGGCGGGAAGTGTTCGGTCTTTCTTGGGTAAATTCATTCTAAATTCGTTACAGATTTCGAAAACTGTGCATAATGCTTCGCTTTTCTTCGCTGTCTGTTTATGTTGCGTTATGTTGCATTTAATGTCGTGTCTTCCAATGGCCTGATATCCCCCTTATTTACAATCTGGTTATATATATATATATACGTGAGTACTCACGAGATGGCTGAGATTACTTCATGTTAAGGATAGTATCTGCAAAGAATTTCCGTATGTTTGTCCCAGTCTCCTCTGAATGCAAGACACTGAGTTCGTTAAGTAGAACCATTTGCATAGGCTTACCGATAAAGTTAGAAGTTGCTGGTATAAAATAACGATAACTTGGTTCTCTGGTAGGGCAGAATGTTAAACAAAGAATATTCCTCTTCTCACCGATCCCGAGGGATAACTTGCCATAAAGCGGTTGATCCAAATTCCTCTTTCATATTCCATCCCTGACGTACACAGTTTGAGGTCATTCGCACCAGCCTATAGCTGTCATCATCTAAAGGAGTCGGTCATTTTTCATTTTTTGCCTTCTTTATCACTGATACGGTCACCCTGAATCAATCGCAACATCTAACAAACGACGGAAGTTGCATTTTATTTCATAAAATTTATCGACCCTCATCTTGGTAATAGCATTTCTGTAATGTGGTCCAATAATACATGCATCATAGGCATTCCGACGTTTCTGCTTACTTCAAGGCTGATATAAACCGCGCGATCAAGAAACTGCTGTCACGTGATCGTGGTTCATGCAAGTGTGGCTGATGAGAATCCTGTAGCCTGACCATTCGCAATGAGGGGTTCCATCTGCTTTTCGTGTACTGATTTAAGTAAGAGAACAGTCGAAACAGAAACGATAGTTCACCCGCATTAGTCTCCTAATGCATTGACCTGATTAAATTTGAATAATAAAAACTGAACAGAATTGATTATTCCGACTTTGCATTTCATTGCTGTACCGATTCTCAACAGTGCCCATGTTAATGCATATTGCACTGCGATTGTTATGAGGCACGGAAAATTCAATTAATTTCTTCCAATATAACATCTTTCAAGTTAGGTTCATAATTACTCAGCAAAGATGAGAAGTGAATGCAACGGATTTGTCAATTGCATGCATCTTTCACGAGACTGAGAAGTTCTTCACTAAATGAACATGCCAGTGCAATCCATTCACAGCAGACATGGTTGTCCCGAGGATTGCCATTTCGAGATATTTTCGACTACGTGCCTAGCACATTTAGTAGATGTTACTGTTCGCCAATTCAGCCTCCGGTGTTACTCCCTATTGCAGCCGACAAGGAGCAAACTGAGTCGACGCATATTGTTGATTTTATGCTTCACCCCAGAATATATATACATATGTATACTGTGGACAATAAGGTAACGGATAAATGGGCACGCTCATGCTTCAAGTGTTGCCGTGATCGTTTTCTTCTCCTTCCAGTGGTTAAAGCTTGGTCATGATGCCCTTCTGGATACATTTTTCTGTTGCTAATGCTAAAGCGGAGCACGTCAGTTCAAGATTACTAGTTGCACAAAGTGAAGTGACATGGACTGCATTACTTTATTCTAAGTAAGAGAAATTGCAAATCAGGTGGGTTATTTATTTATTTATGAATTAATAATAGATGCTGCGATTTTTCGATATTCTTTTTCTACTAGTGGCATGTTTAGAAATAAAGCCCGAATTCTGTGAATCTGCCTCAGTTTGACTGATCGGTCCAAGTAGCCCTGGTGTTTATCGTAGTGCAATTTTGGTACTGCGTTCGTTGCGAAAGAAAATCAATCGATGGGTTCTGTTGCGATTAGGTATTACCTATAATAAATCGTTTGTATTGCGTATCCATCTATAGAACAAGGTAAGGGGAATAATTGAGTGCGACATGAGAGGAAGTGTAAGTATAATCAGTTAATTTCCGGAAACTCATTATTGCTGGAGCATAGTCTCTCCGTGTGCGTTACCTAGACGCAGTGTGTCCTAACGTACGATTTCGTAACGGGTGATCTCTGCAAGAGAATTATTCTGGCTCTAGTCAGGTTAAATTGACCCCAGTCATTAACTACCAGTCTGTTCACAATGCGTGTGTGTGCATGCTCCTTATTTCGATTGTCTATTTAGGAGTAGTTAGTTCTGAATGTAATTAAAGTCACAAAAATCAGTCGAAAACCTATTTTTCCACATTCTGCTGCAATTCCTCGACATCATAACTCATGCGCACTTCAAGTCCTACAACGATCTACATAATAAGAATATAATCGAATTTTTAAAACAAGAGAAGCATTAACTAGCTAATTGATTTTAAAACACTGAAGGTGAGACTATTTGAAAGACCGTGCTCACCACAACTGCTTGTTAGTGATGATAAATGCGATGCTGACATTTAAAATTCAGCATTATAAACTAGAAGAGAATCTTAAGGAGTCAAAATCAATGAATGCAACGGAAGTATATAGTGCTAGTGAAACTGTCGACGTGGACCATTTCCAACGCACCATGCTCTACTTTAAAAGGAAGTTAAAATCTGCTGCTCCACTTGTTTCTTAATGTAATTGAATTTGCAAAACTTAAAGTTTTCCAAAATAATTATAACTCTATTTTACATGGCACTGTTAACAGCCTTACTGAATTATCTTTCAGAAACTACGTGCTCCTATCCCAGAAAACAGTCACTGAATCCGTCAATTAAGATTCAGCATTTATTCCTCGTCTGTTTTTCATCTTTTCAATAACACTGACTGAATTCAAATTGGCCTAGGAAAGTTTTCGCATTAAAAAGCTTCTTTAGAAGAATCTTATCCATGAAAGTTTTGGGCCCTTAACAGAGAAGGTTGATGGCCTTTTTGAGTATATTGTCTCTGGAAACCATACTAACTTATAATGATCTTATCTCCATCCAGACATTGAAACACTCAAGAAAACAAAGGGAACAACTTAACAAACCCCATAAAAACGTCATAGAAATTTTCATGCCGTCATTAGTAGAAATTCAAATATTTCCGACTCTTTTGCCAGCAGACAACTTTCATGAGGTACCAACAACCAGACACAATGAAGAACCACGTGACTCATGTGGCAAAAGAAGGAAACATATTAAGTACACTACAGGGATTACTTTGGCTTTTATTTATCTTTCCAGTGACATTCCAAGTAACATAAGACCTGGAAAACTATGCGCAAACTCGCCTCTTGTCTAAAGGAAAAGTGCTTCTTAGTGGAAATAAAAATTTTATGTTGGTCGTAGCCTGGGTCCTATGTTTTCATGGGCTTCTAATCTCTGATCTAGGCGTTTAGGTTGCAAACGCTTCATCACTGGTCGAGGTAACCTCATCAGTGCATGTGCGCAGTTGGGTTCTCTATTTATAAGGTTGACATCGACTTTGACCTTGAACTTCTTTGTCAACCTTGGCCTGAAAATTTGCGACTGCTTTTTTACTCGATTTCTGTTCCTTTGACTTCTGACCTCAGAATATTGAAATTCGGCCTGCGCATTTTGATTCGTTTAGTTATGTACCGTTGTTTTTATTTCGAATTTGTGGATATTCAGTTAGTGAATTCCGTGGACAGATTCGTATAATTGGCGCAGACTTGTGATTATCAATCTGTTTGACATAAATTCCGGTGCTCTCAGTCAGCCGAACTGTTTATCTCTCATCCGAGTGATCCAATTTGATGTGTCTATTGACTGACTGATTTGAAGAATACTAGGGTCCTAAAATCTTCCTCACATGCCTCGTAGTTGCAGAATCCAGAGTCTCAAATTTATACAGACTGTATTTGTGCATTTCTTGGTCTTCGTGGACGGATATGACAGAAAGGGGATTGTGTCTTGCAGCTAGTTTGTACTCGTAAACTCGAGTAGCTACTTTGCTCCCAGTTTGACTGATATAGCACTTGTCCGCTATCTATGAGCTCGACTTTGTAAACGAGGTTTGTCAATTTCCAGGTTTCAATCGTTCTTTTGGTTTTGTTATAGTTTTTCTGAGCCTTTGGGAGGGTCAATGAGCAACTGTGATTCCTTGATGTCGGAATAAACTTGCAGTTAACTCAGAAAAAAATTGTGATGCACGGCAGGATGATACTTCTTTTCGTTTCATTGTTCATTGCATGCACGGTTCTTCTAAGGAAGTTCCTTGGATTTCCCTTTTTCTCGAATATCCTGAAGAGATCGGTTTCTTGCTATTTTAGACCTTCTGTGCCGCGGTGGTTGTTGGCTCTATTGAATATAATACTGCCACAGCAATCATCCAAACAATCCCAAGCGGTCATGCATCCGACCCTTATTAACAATAGGGATGGGCATTCCGATAGACACCTGAACTTTAATTCAGCCCATCCTCGGCGAGTAAAACGGGCAGTGATCTCAACATTAGCCACCAGAGTGGACAAACTACACAACGATGATGTCACACGCAAACGAAAAACGCAACGCTTGCACGCAGCCCTTTGGACTAACACTTACACGCTAGAACGAATAGAACATGCACTAAGAGACAAACTGCCCACACACAACAAACTGCCTAGCCTCTGTTGGTATCCCATACAGATCGGGCACATTGGAGGCAATCAGAAAGGTGCTTGACTCGTATGGTTTTCGTGATTTATATCGTATAGATAACATTACAGGATCACCTCAAGGAAATTAAGGACCCTCCGCGCCTACATGACCAAGGCAAGTGTGTTTATATGATTATCTGTAAAGCCTGTCCGGCTCAATATACCGGAAAAACATGCAGACAGTTAAAAACCAGTATTTAAAAATGCAGAAGAAAAAAGGAATACATGCCAATGGACAATACGAGCCTAAGCAAAATAGAGCGCAATTCTGCAGTCGCCTTTCATGTTACAACCGATAATGCCAGAGTCCCTCAGTGTGAATTTCCCACACACACCGAAGACCTCTACGCCGAGGCCCTGACAGTCATCGTCCATCCTACATGCTCTAATCAGAAGGACGGTGCAGAGATTTCAGGTGTATGGATGGGATTGAAAACTTTAACAGATAACCACACAATGGTTCACAGCACCCTCATGATCCCACATGACCCCAAGACTATCATTTCGGATAGTAGGGTCGAAGATTCAACACCCAACCCTACACTTCACATCACTGCATAGCCATGCAAGGATACGTACAACACACACGCAACACACAGGCAAACACTGAACCAACTTTGTTTAATACCCAGCCGTTCTATGCTATCATTCCAAATTCATTCGATTGTGAACCAGTCTTAAGAAAGGTTACCTGCGATAACCGAAACGTCGACAAGTCCACAACTATTTCGACCACGCTGTTACTGATCAAGAAGAGCCTACATAAAGGCCTTTCCATTGACATTTCTGCTGACGAGGTTGTGAGTGTTACTTGTTCCACCGAAAAATAGAATTATTCGACGTATTTTTTTGTCTACTTTGTGAACTCGACATCACTGGCTATCCGAATAATGCACCAAAGTATTTCGGTGCAGTGGATAAGATAGTAAAAGCTCAAAAATGCCGGCCCAGTATTCTGTAGTACTTTTGGGAGTTGTGATTTTGCCTTATTTTGTTTTACAGCATATATCAACCACTTGCTACCACTTGTCATCCCCGGTTTTTCAATTATCCCGACGTTCTTTCTACATGTTAAGCAATATTATGTAAGTACCTATTTACCATATGTCTTCTTGCAACTTTTGAACATTTTTTTATGACCTGGTTCGAATGTCACCTTTAACACATTTTGAGATTGTGCTTGTCTTTTCACTGTATGGCTGTCCATCCGATCCTTGTTTACTTACCACAGAACCACTTATTGCGATTGATTCCGCAGGATGTTTAGGAACTATTCTATAAAACACTGAAGTGGTCGCCGCTCATAGTGCGAAGGCTATCATTTCATGCAACAGTGATTCGTTAGTCAGAGAACCAGTACTTGTCGTTTTTTGGCGACGCCTTTCTATTTCCCCCTTCAATATTACGTGGTGCTTGTTTCCGGTTTCGCAGGGAGTGACTTAAAACCCTCCATCGGTGACCGTCCAGCATCACTCGAATATTCTGCGTAACATTAAATGGCAGTGAGTTTTTGCCATCCAAGTCGGTTTCACGTACGAAGCAAATAGACATCAGATAGTACCAAATTCCTGTTGTTACTACCGTTGTTACTTCTGAGTTTTCTTATTTATTACGGGATCAGCAAAAACGTAATGGGAGAGGGGAAGGACAATTTTTCATCCAGATAATAATTTGCTATCTCCCCGGCCCATAATCACAGTTAGTGACCTCCTAACACTGCGCATATTTCTTCTTCCTTACATGTCTGCAACTTATCGTCATGCAGTTGATCTACCAGTGTTTCTCACTCATGATTCCCTTGAGTAGATAGGTGACAACCAAAACCAGAGCACATCAGTGGAAGGCTGGCGATCGAAAAGAACAAGCTTTGCATAACAAACTTTCAAACGGCCTCTCGCACGTTCTGACAAATTTCAATGATTGATCAACAACCTCCTGAGTTGATATATGCAGTAAGTCTACTGTTCCTAAGTGGCGCACAACTGTTAAACTTGGAAGAGCCATCCCACAATTTTCCTTGGTATTCGAGGTAAATTTCTGCCAATTTTTATTTTTCATAGCCCAGGTAGGTAATAAATGCTTGTCCAACCAAATTACGAAAACCTATACTTTCATGACGCTGCAGAATCGCAGAGGTTTATCTCATATTTTTCTCATTTATTCTGTCTAATTTATAGTGTCTCTTAGACTTCGTGTAACATTACGAATGCATGATACGGGTACGAGCCCCTGAAAAGAGCTTATTTGTCCTTAAAATGATTTTGCCCTGTTTCAGTGCCTTCTGCATAATATTTAGACTCACAGTTAAGTTTTGCCAACTTCCTTCGAGAATCTAATGTGTAAGTGCATTGTGCCACAGGTGTTCAACATTCGAACGCTCTTGGTCACGTCATGTTCCAGTTTTCACAAAGCCAATCACTTGTGAACCCCCATTTTGGTATTGCTGTTGTAAAGCTTTTGGAAGATCAAACGTGATTGACCATCGATGGATACCGACAGTACGAATAATCAGTATATCAGTACTTGCATCATCCAGCCTGGGGAGATATTTATGAGCACTACAAACCTACTTTACCAATCATCTTTCCAGTTACTGCATGCACCGACACTGTAGGCAGTTGTTGGACTTGAGTGAAGCATGCAAGATTTACGTCACCTTGCCAAAGATGATTGCACAAATCCGACCAATTCATTCTTCATCTGATGTTTGCCGAATGTTTTTTAGTTATGTTACTATTTGACGGCTCGGTGTTTGAACTGATTTGGACTAACTAGAATGTTTTTATGCTAGGACCTCTTTATCGACAGATATGAACAGTAATCTGTTGGGCACTGTCGATGACCATTGACGGAAATACCCGAATAAGCCTGACCCAGTAGTTCGGTAGGGCTCTTAGATCAGACTAATTGCCTCTAATATTAGAAAGGCCTGGGCGCAAACTCCGGTTTCTGCAGTGGCGGTGGCCAAACGGATAAAGTCGTGGCGTTTGGAGTGAAGGTCGCGGGTTCAAATCCTTCCACCGCCGGCCAACTTCCAAACTTGGCAGTCCTTTGCTAGCCGCGGTTCCCTTCCTGAAAAATGATAAACACTGTTCTATGATTATTCCTCAAGGAGATTTCCACATTTTTCACGAAGTGATGAATATATTGTTATTAAATTTATTTATTTTTTTCCATTTTTCTTTAACCCTCACGTATTTTGACTGAAATGCGACATTATATATTTTACGCAAAAGCTTGTACAATACAATACAATACAATTTCATTCATTACAGAAATAAAAGATAAAGATAAAAAGACCACTGATGTGCTCCAATGACAGCGAAACTAGAGTCCGGCGTTTATTGAGTGAAAGATTATCACGGGAGCTTGACTTTGCGAGCAAAGTCCGATATGTATTCGGTCAGGCAAAACAAGCCGAAAAACAATGCATTCTTATACGGTTTCGCAATTTCTGGATTTTTGAGTGGACGCTCCAAATCAGACAAAAATCTGACAAGTCATTTGTCAACTGTCATCAATGAAATTATAAGGAGTCACGACGCGCTAGGATTAAAAGTCAAAACAGTGAAGAAATGCAAAGTGCAGACAGAGTAAAACATGTTTTGTGGATGCAACTTGGGAATATGCAGGAAAATTTATTGAGGAAATTACAATAATCAACCAAAACAAAAGTAACAACTGGATAAAGAAATATGTATAATTTAGAGGAAGGAGAATAAAATATTACATGAAATAATTCAACATGTGCATTGATCGGTCACCTGAGCATAAAGAAACCATGGAAGCAGTGTACAGCTGTTTCATGCTTGTTAGGAGTCATGAGCAGTGGATATGGACCGCGCCCGAACTGGGACACGCGAACCCGGGACGAACGATTGTGAGTCGAACGCCTTAGCCATTACGCTACCGGGCACGCTCTTAGCGGTTTTTTCCTCACGTGTGCGCCTTTTGTTTCCCTCGCGCTCGCTATTCTCTGGTCATGATTTCTCACCAGAATGGACCGCTCTACCGTTTTTTCATCGTTTTTCTATCTTGAATTTTATTGCCTCTTTGATTTTGATTTATTTCATATAAATTGTTTCCTAAATTTGCATTGTCCTATGGCATCTCACATTGATTTTCTTCGATTTTTCATTCAAACCCTTTTTCTTACGTTGCCAGTTGCTCATTTCCTCGCAGTTGTCATTTTCGTTTTTATTCGTTGCTTTCTGTTTGTTCATCCGGCTTGAATAGTGAATTTGGTTAGATGACTCAAATATAATTCAGAATACTCATCGTGGCCCATGCACCTTTTTCTCGGTTTCTCGTGCAGTAAAACAGTATTCATCCGCCTTCATTGATATGCGTTCATGCACAAAGTCACTACCGAACTGTGCGGAATAGTACCACAGCAATGATAAGACAAAATACGTAAGAAATAAAGCTGCATGCTGCAAATCCTTTCATGCACTTGTTGACGAAACGTGATCGAAATTGACTTATGATGATTACAAAAATGACGAATTATTCAACTGAGATTGGCCAGGCACCAATTTGTCCGGGAATTCTTCGCACGAACATGGTGCTCCCTTACACCGAGTGACAAACGTGGAACAGAACGGTTCGACGGCTTCTGTGCAATTATCAGAGAAGATTTCAAGTCAGATCATTCGAGGAGCGTGAATTTTCAGCGGTAACACCTGAAGCTTGCAATAGAAATATGGCACAGATGAAGATCTATACCAAACGGGCTTTGGGATTCATGTCATCTTGTTTAAGGATGACACTACTGAAATTAACCTGAGACGATCTGGATAGATAGTTTTGATACCGTTTCGTTTAACTCCAAACAAACTTCTATTAAAAGATTAGTTGCTGATTTCCACTACTTAGTTTTGGTTTTCTGGGACAGCATACTTCAGTGATAACGGTACTAATGTTTCAACAGTTTTGAGGACATATTCATTAAAAGATTTTATAGCGCGGATCTGTGCATTAGCACGTGTTTTGTTTTATCAGTTTTATTAGCAATAAAATGTAAGTGAAGATGCTCCAGTGGGCTGGGAAAGTCACGTATATAATATTGCGATGAAATCGAATATATGAATATTTGCGCACGTTCCATTTCAGTTGTGTAGATAATGTACGTTCGGCTAACGGTGTTTAACTTACTCGAATGCCGTCCTTTTTGCGTATTTGAGCAGACCAAAGTATACATACACGAAGATCTTTTTAATCTAGCATTTCTCCAAAATTACCGGTTCTATCAACTGCTATGAGAATCTGCTCGGAATTACAGTAGGAAACCTTGGTGAAAATCGTTGTTAGAGTTAGGATATTGCAAGAAGTTTGAAATGAATTCATGTTGGTCATTTTCTATTATCTGACGTCTTGCCTAAACATCTTCACTGGTTGATGCGGACCAATCGCTGAGATTTGTGAGGCAGCAGCCTGCTGCGATCTTTCTGTGTTGAAGTTCACATTCAGTCTGTACTGCGGAATTTCGAAGCTCAGTTCATCCTTGTCGGCCGAGAAACATGATTTATCAGAGCGCGCAATCGCAGCTGATCGGTCCGACTTTGGCCTGCCACATTTAGGCAATTCAGATTTGCTGCTACAAAGCAGTGACATTTTTTCTCGAGGCGAGGCAACTATGCGGTCTAATCGTTTTGACGGAGACGCCGAAATCAGACTATTCATTTAGAAATTTTCAAGTCTTCGCCAGGCATACAGGCACCGAAGGCGGTGCGTTCGACATTCGCCGTTAGAGTACCTTCATTAGTCTGACTCTACCAGTGTAAAATGCCCGGTATTTCTGAGAAACTGAACTGTTCCGCCTGTCCTACTAAACACGAAGACAGACCATGAGTTAAAAGCCAAGTTCGTTTTCGGTGATTTGCACTTTCGCCATTAAAGCATGATACATTACAAGCTTAGTAATTATATCAAAAATGCTAAACTTGGTTGAGGAAGTCACTGGTAGCTGATATCACTTTGGTGTAAGGTTTTACACCATAGTGTTAGTGTTTTGGTTGTTGATATGTTACCCTAACCACTATTTCGAATTCCGTTATGTGGTCAGTTAATCCCGATTCAGGGTTGGTGTCGTGTTTCTCAACTGATCCTAGTGGAAACAGCGAAGTCGCCTGACAACAAATCTCGTTTATTAAGTAAAAGCATCACAAGTCTATAGAACTGTGGGCTAGCATATTTGAGCTCCTGTGACTACCATTCATTTCGTTGTTTGTCCGGGTCACCCCTTGACTGGTTCACCTCGTTTAACAAATTTCTCCCGGTTTGGTTCGTGTTGCTTTGTTGTGGAATTCGGACTCCTCATTTTGACTAGTTGGCACAACTCATGATATGACCATCTCAGTTTCCGCATCCACGCTGCTCGCCAAGCCTGCCTTAGTGACAGCAGACGGCTGGTAGCCAAGACGATACCGAGTTCTCCACCTCGCTCGCGGTCTGACACGACCGGATTGCGTCCACGTCTCTCTGATTGCGATTTGTTTAGCGCGGTCAGTCATCGCGCCACCACTGGTAACCAATGCGACAGCTCTATCGGACTCAGGCGCAATGTCTAGCAAACTGACAGTTATTGTCTTACAATATTATCCATACAAAACAGAACGTGTACGACGAATAGTGAGAGATCGATGATAAAATAAGTTAAAGAACTAGGTAGAGGAAAAAGGGTTTGATGTGAAGGAACGCCAGTGACTGCGACACTCAGCCATATCACAGATTACTTCGAACACTCATTTGGGGGAATCACGTGGGCCCTAATTCGAGCGAGTCCGCTGATTAAAACTACCATACGTTTGGACGGACCATCGACTGGTTACTTTGAAACATCCTCCAACCGCCATCGGTCTTGGAGGATGAGTCACAGGAAAGCAGTCGTCCAGGAGCGGGACATGCAAAAAACCTGACCCAGCCACATTAATTTATTTCTGTTTAGCGTCGCTTCTAAAAAATGGACCTCAGGCCCCAGTACTTCATTTAATTTCTGAGCTACTGACAAAATCCTATTATCACATTCTCTCAGTACCACCAAGAAACGGTATTCGGACACCGAGTCTTCGCATAGCTGCTATGTTTCTGAAGGGTGCAGCAGCACCAATATTAATATGCATATTGTGCTTTTGATCGATAGATGGATATTACGCTGATACCACAGATGTTTCAAATTGTTAAATTGCAATCGAACCGTTTTATACAGGACAATAACTAATCCCGTAAGTGACCGTCTAGTGACATGTAACTGCCCGAGTAACGAAGGCCATCTATTTAATCCATTTCTTCCCCTTGGAGAACGAGGCTCGGTTTCAAACTAACACAATATTTTGCATTTCAAAGATGCAAAAGATGTCTTATGAATAGCTCAGAAATGGGTGAACGTGTTGCGTCATCTACTCAGGGTAAAATTCAGCTTCGGTGTGGAGGATTGGTCAGGAGAATTGAAGAGCAACCAAAGATTATCTTTGAGCGCAGATTGCTGTGAGGACAGGTCGTGACAGCTTAGACTATGCTCAAGACATGACACTTTGCTAATCTTTTTTGCTGTCCTTTATGGTTATGCGGTACACGAACAGCGTGTGTCGCGTTCACGAAGTAATAAGTCTGTGATAAGTGTGAAATCACCATGCTCTTGAGCAACTCAATTCTCCCAGTGTTCACGCACCCAGGGATGCGTTCAGCCAAGCGCCTCGGCTTACATCTAGGCTACATTATTTCACAAGATCATGTGAATGAATAGAGAGAAAACTGGAGAACCGGAAGCTTCGTCTTTGAACCGTAAAGGCGGGATGTGAAAGGAAAAAAGGTCCTATGTGTACGAAATACTTTATCGATAGCACTCCAAAATTTATGTACGTTAGGCTATCGGAAACTTTTTCTCCGGTTCTGACCAACTGGCCAGTTTTCCCAAACTATCCCAATGCACTACGATGCAATGGCTCATCGTCCGTCACGAAAATCGAGCTTATTCACCAACTTGTGATCCTTCATAGTGGACTACATCTATGTTTGCTTACTTAAATCACAGCTCAACGTTAAGCTACAGTTGTTTTAATTTCGGTATTTCCATTGCAGATTAAATGTCGACTACTTATCAGAAAACTAGCCCCTTTGTAGCTTAGTCTAGTCTCTAGTGAAAACAGTAATATCTTGACCCCAGCTGTTATACATAAGAAATGAAAAATAATTCTTCTCAAGTCATCCATATGAGGCAGGTTGTTCCGGATAGGACGTAGGAAAATGAAAGAATTTAAGCCATCTAACCGGTGATAGAAATCCAATACTGATTCGCATTGTTACCTCAGAATGAGCAAAGTCAAGTTGCGGATTAAACATCCAAAACGCAAATAAGTTCATCTAAGAAAGCGCACGAGTTGCTTGCAATGGATCCTCGTTTTTCTGCAATTTTTTACTAGATCCAATGGGGTCTAAATTATTTGTTCTTTTACGGATTAGAGTTCTGAAGTATCAGAAATTTATGTAAATGATTTTCCTGGTAGATGTAAATTGCCCAAAGTGTACCCAGAATGCTGAGTGCAATCACTCGACGATTGAGTACTACTGTCAATTCGACGAGAACCGGATAAAATCGACCAGATGTATCCTTTCCAACCGTCCCAACTTCATGGCACTGGAATTTAGTTAAGAGGTAACATACTGACCCTTTGATGACAATGTTTAATCTACCATCTATTTACAATAAGTTAGGCAATACAACATTTTGATGTAAGTTCACATCAGAACTTCGAGCTAGCCAGTAAACGATTTCGATTTTTCCAAGTAGTTTTGTGGATGATAGGAATAGGATCCAGAAAGAAGGAATATGGAGCACGACGATAAGTCACTGAGAATACAAAGAGGGGCATTGTACCTTTTATACCCAGACAAATTGCGTGAACAGTTTTATGGGTTCGTGAAATTTAGCATAAGTATTTATCATATACCATGGATGGTAAAAAAAACCAATACATTTCTTGTATAAAAACCACCCCGAATGATTTAATTCCTAATTGACGGCCGAAACGAATAAAATAACAGTGACGACAACATCTTAACAATATTTCGATTTGTGCTGCGTAAGAGCTTTTCCACCGGTTCGTTTTGCCCTTATATTACGCATACACATTGTTGAATCGAATGGGGGATGAAATGAATGCTTCTCTAGTAATTTGGCAAACAGAAAATTCATCCTCTTAACCCGACCGGCAGTGGCCTTGGATTAAAATTTTATCATGGTCTTCTTAACTTATTATCCGAATGCTCGGTTTAATCTTAAATATCATCAGTGCTTCAGGTGTACCGGTTCTGAATTTACGAAAAAACACAAAGATAAAACTATTCCGTGAGCTCGGACAAGGTAAAAGGAGTCTCTCGAGTGACCAGGACTTTATGACCGAGTCTGACAAAAACTCACAAATGAACTATGGATGACAACTGACGGCCAGTAATGTGAATAAAGATTCCGGAAGAACTGACACGTGCTGAATTTTACACGCACTTTTTTCTCTCTCCATCGCATTATTTCCGTGTTTTCGCTATGGTCCCGATCGTTTAAGATATGTGCACAGAATAATGCAAAAAACGCGGCAGTTCGGTTCACTAATACACTCCGGGTTTCGTTGCCACATCGCGAAACCAAGTGTCGTAAGGCCGTAAATCAGAACCGTAGACAAACGGAAACATTGGGAATGGAATAACGCAGTCGATTGTTTCTTTTCATTTTGGTATGTCACTAAACGTCTCCAACTGTCACGTGAATCTCAATGATCCCATCCCTGTATTTCACTTGGACAAACTAGGCACAGTGTACTGGTTGGAATTTTCTTGTCCTTTTATCTTTTACTTCCTTTATTAATAAGACAATCATGTATATCAATTTTCGGGAAGGGGGCCGCGGCCAGCAGAGGGCTGCCAAATTTGGAAGTTGACCGGCGATGGGAGGATTTGAATCCGCGACCTTCACGTCTAAACGCCACGACCTTATCCATTTAGCCACCGCCGGCTGACCATCTCGACCCATCTTCCAATAATTACCCTCCTTAGAGAACAAATTATGTCCATGCAGTCGGTCTGCGGGCGTTCATAGCACATGTTCTGAGCGCGTTAACCTGTTCACGTTCGAGGATCCTCCGATCGACCGAGCTCCGTAACCCAAACTCCAAATTGTCGTCTCTGATTCGCTAACAAAATTCTCCCACCACGTTTCAGCCACGTTACACAGGTACTGGAGTCCAAGCGCCGACAGTCTTCGCATATTTTCTGTCCTCAGTGCCCTTAGTTAGGAACTGTGTTGGGACCATTCCTGACGTGGCTGTTTAAACTAGACATTTCTTCCATAAGCAACTGTTTCAGGTGGTGGGGGAATGCTTGGAGCTTACCTAGAACCCCACTCAG
>LUCM01009592.1:0-17768 GCA_008360955.1 Fasciolopsis buskii
CGTGTTCAATCAATCTGATTTCTTCTGGCAACTTGGATTTCTTGAAATACATGCACGTTTGTGGAAAAGTGTAATCAATTCAAATGAAGGTGATACTGCACATATAATATATATATTCTATGTATAATGTTATAGTTGTAATCTATGTATATATATACCGTCCACCGCATCTCGTTCCTTTTTGGTTTCTTCCCAACGCTTCAACTAGTTCCCAAAGGTTGCTGTCATTTTCGGTTACATACTTTATGCCACCACCATCTCATTCAGCTTTCTCGTTAGACCTACTAGCACAGCTCGCCTGTTCCAATGCACCCCTCACACCCAAAATAAATCACACATCATTCCGCCAATGAAAACCCTGATGCTAAAAATCTCGAAACTATCTTAACCACCCACCCGACACATACTTGTTCGTCATCCCTGCCTGCCCACCCCTCTCTTTGGCACACTCTCTATAACTCTACGCGATACACGCTTCTCCGTCCTTTTCTAAACCCTGGTTTATTATCACCCCGTTATGACTGCGACGAAGCACTTCAATCTCCGCACTGAAGGTTAGAACCCACCTGTGAACCCAGCCTGTCTCCCAATTTCAACGTGCCGCTTTATGGCATTTCGAGAGCAGTGGGTAAAAACATTCAAAGGAAAAACCACGGCCCTAACTATTCATGGGGGTACATCCTAGCGTGCTCTCACACCTCTTCGTGGTTGGGGCCCACGAATGACCCACTCAACTCCTTTCGGCCTGTGACGCCACCTGCCACACGGATATGACAGGAAGACACCCGTGGAATCAGTACGCGATCGAACGCTTCGCTCCATATCTTCTATCGACATACATCTCAGAATGATTGCAACCAGGAAAAGCCGCTGTTAGCCAGTTAGTATTGCTGTTGCCGATGGTTGGCTGCTCAGCATGCTCTCTTATCCTTTTTCCCCGCCTCGCTCTACCGTCCATTCCCTGATTCCATTATGGACACACTCTACCTCCTTTTTATTGATATCACTGTAGCCGTTGAGGAAACAGATAGCGTTCGTGGGCATCACCCTGCGTGCTCTTGCCGGCCTTTAACAAGATCATATGAACCGTGTTATTACGAATTGTATGATTGATGATGATGATGATCATCATCAATTCAGCAGCAGCAGCAGACAATCTAGCAACGACCTTAGAAGCGAGATAGAAATAAATCAATAGAACAAAATGCTGTACCCGTAATCACCCGCTGTCCTCTTGGTTGACTTAGATTGTAGGAGTAAGTGTGAATCAGTGATGATCGTCTTCATTTCTTGCTTCTCAAATCTAATTTCCAATCGCGCTGTTCTCTGGGTCTATTGTCTGCACTCAGATGCTCGGGATCCGAGCACTATCAAAGTCCATGTGAACCTCAACCAATGGATATCTGCGATCTCGGTTACTCATTTAGGTGCTTGCAACGGAGTCAGGGGGATACATCTTCTTGGATATCGAGGTGCTGATCTTTTCAGTGACGGTAGCAAAACATTAATATCAAAGTTAATGAGGTAACGGGGGTCGATTTGCAATAAGAAGCAAATAATCACCGTAGGGATGGTCGGTGCGAAACCGTTGGCCTTCCTCTCCTAAAGACCGACTTATAATAAAGGTGATAGGACTTGTTTAAAAGATCAGAGGGACTTAATTAGTTGGTGAGCGTCGCTCTCCAATCTCCCTCCGCGCGAGTCAATATTATCTATGCTTTCACGTAGTTGCTCGTCAACAACCACCCGCGCACGTCTTTTCCCACACTGCATCCGGCAGTGGTATCCGCCACCCAACACTCCCTCCTCGCCCGACCGGTTTTCCTAACAATCCGACTCACACTCTTCCTTTGTGCGCGCCACATTTCTGTTTCCTTGCCTCTGACAGCGCTTCTGCTCCCTCGCCGACTCACCCCGATCCATCCGCCGGTCTTTGTTACGCTGCCCCCGTTCTTTACTGAGGAGTACTAGCGTCAAGGATATTTCATTCTCTTCACGTCATCCCTTTTTTGGTATACGAGGAACACAGGGAAAGCTGATTTCGCGCCTTAAGGTCGATCACTCATCCCTGAAGTTCTTCCTCGTAAGGTATCTTGTTCATTCACTCTTTGGATTGCCTGCTTTTTTTTCCTCACTTTTATAGTCAAAGTGACGAAGGCTGCCGACCGTCTGATTTTTGACGTCGGAGAAATAGTGCTGCTGATGTTTGTGCAAGAAATAAATTGTCTGACTTAGAATAAGCGGATAGTGGGCTTCTGAGTGAAGTTGTTTGTGTTTCTCGGCCAACTGTATGGCAGTGTATCTATGTCTGGGACGTGCTTCTCACCGTCGAAGTGCAGAATTTTGTCGCAAGATTGAATTGACTCAAAGTCAGACGTTGTTCTGGGAGCCCTAGACTTGGGTGAAATGGGTAGGTCTAATCACTCGGCTAGTTGCTTTCCATCATGTGGTCTTATATCGTGTCAGGTATCGTCACGTATACAAAAGGCTCGGCTGATATTTATCGTTCTGTGCACCTATGGCGTCGGATTGACATCTAGTTATCTATCGAGGGTCGAGTGTACACAGCCGCAAGGTAGGTGAATACAGTTCACCGAGGCAGATAATGGTCAGAGGATGGATCAAAATGGACAGCCCAAGATGTGGTGGAAGGGTATGAAAACCTTAACTAGTGCATCGTTCCCAGCAGTCTGAGTTGTGTTGCTCGATTTCAGTCCACGGAATCCCCCAGCGCAGTGATTGGAGATTTTAGGCTGTGGTTGAATGCCCGATTTAATCGGTGTTAAGGCCTGAAATACTTCTGTTTCTGTACAGTTCTTTCGTTTTAAGATCTTTTGATTTTTTCACGATTATTCGATACAAGAAGGCAAGCAACCCGAGTGCAACATACGTAGCAGGTTTGCTTTGTCTTTACAATGCTTCGCGTTGTTGAAAACTGTACGTTTCCTCGTAAAAACTCGTCTTTTTTGTGTCAGCCTTGCAGTCTGTTGGCACGGTAATTGCCGAGACTAACAACAAACTGCGCCTCTACATACAACTATCGTTCTGGACGCGACGTGTCCCTCTAAGCTCACGCGCACAAAATGAACCGTTAACTACCGCAGGATCACAAGTTCAACAAGGGCCGCTTCTTCAGCCTTTCTCAACTAACCGACCTATTCCTACGTCACGCTGATCACAAACTTTTGCTGCTTCACATCTTCTCGTAAGTTGCAAGGGATTTCTTTGAAGCAATACATTGGTCCGAAGTTCACTTGAGTTACTCTATTACCAATCCTGACACTTCGTGCTCCCACTACACGCACTCAAGACCCCACCATAAATCCTGAAAGTGAGGTCCACCTCGTCAGAGTCGAAACACGCCTGTATGGGCCACGCCTCGACATTAAAGTGCGCACACCTGAAGGAACCAAGAATGCAGAGGACGCTGACAAGGCTTACGAAAATGTGACGCTAACAGACTGAAAACCACCTACCTACATCCCTACTTGACAACGAACCCGTTGCGAGTATCGTGCGCTGGTTATCAAATCGGATATTCCTATGGTGTAAAGAAGCAGAAGCGGCAAACAAAATTTGGGTTGGAGACAGCAAATAGACAGGTTGAATAAAGAGAGAACTCTGAGCCAAGAGTAGCAATGCTTATCACTACCCACCTCCACCTGCCCGCGATGCAAGATGGCGCGCGGCTCCTGATTATCCTGCTCGACGACCGACTGTAGTATGGGAATTATTTGTAGGCCGATAAACTCATGAGGGATTGATCTGGACGGGTTACTGATCGGGTGAGTCCAGCCATTAAGCAAAGAACGATTAATGTTCCAAACCAAAGCCTTTGGTCTCTGGAACAAGAATCCTAACCGCACCAAGGCAACGGAAACCATAACTGACTGGCAAGCCCAATCCTAATCTAATTGGATCAATTATTATTCCACTCCTATTTCCGGCGGAGCTGCTAACTCAGATCAACCCCCAACTTGGACGACCAGGAGACTACTTCGTCAGGCCTCTACCCATTGGCCTTCCAGGCATGATTGGATCTTCGGCTTGAAATAATCCAATCTGTATAGCTCGTTGGATCATGGAAGCACGCAAGCTGTCATACCACGTCAAGGTGGAGTCTCTTGTGATGGCTGCGGACTGGTGTCCACCAACAATGTGAATATGTGGCACTGTATGAAAAGCAAACTGGATCGTTGAATCACAAATATTCGACGGGCTAGAGCAGTGCGCTGATACCAAGCTGATTATGGAGATGCAACAAAATGATCCTGGGCACGCAAAACCAAGACCTTAGACTGTTTGTTTCGGAACAGCATTGGATTGACTAATCCCATACGCTAGCAACTGGGTAAGATAACGAGCCAAATTAGTCTTTGATCAACCTGCGCGAAAGTATGGTAATCTGACAACCATCTACTAATTCGTTTAACAAAAATAATAACAGCGAGATGCAAGCACCACTATGTGTAAACACCAAGCACGTCTCCAAATAGGTATGTACGAGCGTACCACGTGCCACGAATGCGTGGTCGCGGAATTCAGGATACACGCAAGTAGGTCGTCGAGTTCCAAACCAAGTGATGTAAAATCGGTCAGATGACCACAAAGTGCATTTACTGTGGAAAGCAAATATCAATGAAAAGCTTTTGAACTACCCTAGAAGAATCAAGCCCAGGAGATAGCATCGATAGATAGTACACAAATTAACCCTCCAGATAATCCATCACTGAGCAATCAGCTGGTACTGGTCGGAAAATATCCAGCACTTGGATGACAACGCTCAACAGCCCTTGGTCGTCGATCATTATTGCGAGTACAATCTGGCATTTAAGTGTCTAAAACATCTACCGCATTCCGGTTGATGAAATACGAGCAGTAATGAGGCTTGAATGGTATTGATACTTGCATACATACTTCACCATTTTAATCGATTAAACACTGACACATCTCCCGTAGGCAGTCTGGTAATCACGATTTCATTTAGCTTTCGAATGAGCATCAGTCAAGACCCGTTTCGGTAGGCTTAGCAACATTCATAAGCAATCGACAATTATGATTGGTTCTCACATGAATCAGACCAGTGACAATTCAGATCCCTAAGGTTCTTTCAAGTCAAGCAACTCGAGATCACATACTGGTTGGTGGTACAGATTGGTTTCACCAGGCGTTCCAATCGTGAACAGTTATAACAATGGGGGCGATGGAAATTTTAGGCGCATAATGGAAGTCAGGATTACAGAATAACGCTGATTCTGCAATGTAAACAAATAGTGGGGAAACAGTTCAACAAGCGTTCCAGTCAGAACGAAACGGGAAGTAGGAAGAAGGCCAATTCGAACTTCATCAGGACACAGCTGTGTTGAGTATGTCAGGAGTACTAAAAACCGGAACATGATCAATGGTTTGAAGAGCGAAGACTAGTTTCTACATATATGAGTCACCATAAGTTGTGTGCAGCTTAGTGATTACTACTCGTCCATCGTTACTGCGACAAGTGGTCTATGTGGGCCTGGCTATCAAAGGAACATGTACACTCTCAACTCACACGCACGCGAAGTTACCAGATCAGGTTACCAATCGTATAAGTAATAAAAAAGATCACCATGAAGTTGAAAGGCAAGGATAGATCAAATTTTTCCGTCAAGGATGACGCATTGTTCTAAGACTGCGTCAAGGTCACTGATTTACTTTCTAAGATAATCAAACAAAATACTTCCGTCTATCAAGAATGCCAGATTGAATTCCGCATGCTAAAACAGGAAAAAAAACCAGGGGACAACGGAAATATAGGATAACACAACAAGAACAGTTTCACTCAGCTCAAGATTATTCACGTGGAGAGCTCGGATCATCGAAAACACGATAGGATAGGCCGTACACGAAATGAAACGAAAGTAATACCTTCGGATTTCATGAGTAGGAAGACGTCCGGCACCATTCGCGGACAGCTGTCCATTTCCTGGACCGCTTTTTTCTCCGGCCGTTGTTCCCACGCTGATCATGGTCGTCCCAGCACCTAAACCGGACAGAGCGATCGAATTGCGCGCGCCAGCGGTATCATAAGTGATCCCAACCCCGGTACCTGATCGACCGGTAGTCCCAGTCGTAGCGATTGTCGGTCGGCGATTAGAATGTGCTTCGTATGTGCCTTTGGAAAAAAAGAAACCCATATCTACTTCAGAAATTGAGAAAACCTCGAAAAGTTGACGAGTCATGAAAACGTCGTGACTGACTTACAGAACTTAAACTCGTTGGGTTCTCGTGCACAGTGAACGGGAAATTAGAAGAACCAGACATAATGGGAAATATCAGTGCTTAAGTAACTTATTTTTGAGGGGAAATGTTGAGATGCACTTAATGGGTGGCTGCTAATTTCGTAGATTTATTTGATTTTATAGATCTACTCATCGTAAGAAAATAATTCTTTCTGTTACAAAATGTCGAGAATGTAAGGGGGGTGAACAACAGTCGGAAACCATTTTCGAAGTGTTTGATGGGCCGATTTTTCGTATTTTGATCAGCCATTCAGAGATACACGGAAACTACACACAACAACAACTAGCATGGACTGGAGAATGGGAACCTAAGCAGTGGGAAAAACTGACATAAATCCACTTCTTCCTTATATAAAGATATGAATTTCTTTCTTATTTTATGTATGTTTCACGTATCAGTGTAGTGGAAAGAGCATATCCATAACCGATAGGCCTAACATAACTGTCCAATCCGTTCAACTTGTCTCGATTTAGAATCTATCTATCCTTACCCAGCGGAATTTAAATTAAGAGCATTGACTGCAGTTTGCGAACGTCAAACAGCAGAATATCGAGACAATGCTTCGCTTGAAAAGTATAGGCATACATTTACGGGAGTCAGAACCCCCTCTAACCACTGTAATTTCTCCGTCCTTCTTTCCCAAAGATCTTTTTTCAATCCTCGTCCAGATATCATTTAAATTCCTTAGAAGTTCCGTAAAAACTTCGTTGTAAAAGGTAACAGTCGTTGGCGTACCAAGGATGAGGATGCATAGGCTTCGACTGCTGCAAAAGGTGCGCCGTAAAATTATCTGTACTGATCCAATTCCTACAGCAGGCGAGCTTTCATAAACGAACAGGCATCCGGAACTTCGGTATCCACGTATTTACTCCTAGGTTCACTTTCATTGCAACAAATATGATCAACGACTCGATTTCCAATCTGCCAACTTATGATAAGAGAAAGCTTTTCAGTTATGACAACTGGATACAAAAATTCATAAAATATTGTAGTAGAGCTTACGACAAACCAGTATAATGAATAAGAAAGGCCAAGAGGAGGCACAATCCCTTACCAGGTGATATTTTTAAAGTCTGGTTTGGACCTTGCGATATCGCATTCAGAGTCTTTCGTGGTCCAGCAGTCATTGGTCTCCCCGATCCGCCACTATCTAAACTAGCTCGTTGACCAGGCACATTGGGATAAGCAGTTAGTCCTCCGCCACCTACCACAGGCGGAGAAGTAGCATCAGGTGGTGCGGATCCGCCAGCAGTCGCACGTAAATGAGCCACCAGCCGCTGTGCCTCGACACGGCTGGGTCGATCCGAAGCCCGGATCAAATCGCCGCGACCTAGACGAGTCGATGTGGACGAAGGAGAGGTATAGTCGTCCGAAATAGTGTTTAATGCGACATTGTTATATGTGTTTCCGCTCCCTGCCCCCGATGCATTCGTAGTGGCACCCGCATTGACGAAACTTGTCCCGGTTAGGGTTTGACTGTCGGAGGTTGATGCGTTAGCTTCTGAGAGCAGCAGTGAACGGAAAACAAAACCAGCAGTCAAAGATGAGGAATCGATTCTACTTTTATCTTTCTAGTATGATCGCGGGGTACACCGCTAAATCACAGATATCCTGGCATTCATTACCGACTTCCAATTAAGTTCTCTTTTAAACCGGCTACCTGTCACACGGTATGGCAGGAATACGTTGAGACTTGATCTCTAGTGCATGAAGCGCACTTTTGAACGAACAGGACTGCGACAGGGCGAGGAAGTCACCAGCGATTGACTGTAACGAGCAGGGACCGATCGCAGGTACTCACTACTGACTGTAGAGATAGCCACATGAAACCAGTTCCATTGAGTCAGTTGCTGTGAGATATCATCACTTGATGCCGTTCATAACTGATCGCAAGCTATGGAGCTATTGCGCAACACTGGTTGGCGCACCGCGGATGCCGCGAATTCAGATTAGGCTCCGCTTAGTCAATTTAAGTTTGCAAATCCGAAAAGAGAAGCACAAAGCAAACAAGTTATGTCATAGATGGCGGACTAAATCGGTTGATAATTAGCGATCCCGTCAATGGGGTACCAGAAACCATGCAATTTCACAATGTAAAGCATGATTGACAATAATATATGATTTTTAGTATAGTCTGCAAGAAAGCAAATAAACGCGCTAAGAAGTTGGCAGTGAAACATACAGTTCCAATATGACCATTAGACATAAAACAGAATAAACCCAATGTGTTAGTATCGAACGGTTAGTTAGAGCAAGCAGCATTACCTTTCATAGTCACCTCTCACGATGAAACTCGCTCCCGACAACTTACGCACGGATTACGATATTCAACCGTCTTTATCAGAGACCGCTGGATTCCGATACACTGAACAGCAGATGCCCTTGGCCATAAGAAATTCGATTATAAATTACACCAAGATTCAACCAACAAAAGGTGGTATTCTCTGATTTCCATTCGGTAACCGAAAGATTGACAGCAAAAGCAATTAAGGTAACAAAAGCATATGTATACTGTGACAGAACTGTTACTCAGAGAGCCAAATAGGTGTGTCGTGAAAATTGCCGGAAGGTGAACGCAAAAATAAAAAACAGCCGCAACAGCCATAGTTATGCGTGACCAATTTACGGGAGCTTAAACAAAAGTTAACAAGGAAAATTAGGCACGACACCACCAGCCTCTCCCCAGTGTCACAGACTGTGAGATTCGTCGCTTCACAGAACAGATTCACTGGTAGTCGAGGGACTAGGTCGGTGTCATCAACTTTGAAGACTTGAGTATCCACAGCGGTGCAAGCCTTTTTCAAGAACGCCGAAGTTGCAAAGTTTAGTCCCGCACGTTAAGGTGTTCGAAATCCACTTCACCCAATTACTTGATTCCCTATAATAGTTAAATGGCAATTCCGGTGCGAGCAATTACAGCGTTAATTGATAACTTTCCCAAAATGTTTTCTTAATATTGGCGCCGGCAACTGCTGCTCAGCGAGAAGATTCGACGACTATCACTTCACATGTAATGAGAATCTCTGAGACACCGAGAATAACTATTCCTGGTTTCAAACATTGATGGCTGTTCCAATAGGCGATAACAATAAAGGTTACCTTTTGCAGAGGAACTTTATATCCAATACTTTGGACTTAGTAGGTTGAAAATGGTCGCGTTAAATTTGGGTAAACGAAATTAAGTAAGATTTACCGAGAAAAACGGTCGCAGCTTACCGGATTTGTTTGTAGTTGACACGGTTGCATTGGTGTCGTTGACCTTAGAAGCGGGGCTGGATGTGGACACGCCTGTGACTGCGCTTGTATCTGGTGGGGTGGTGCTAATTGATCGAGAGGGTATGGATACTACTCCTTTGCCAGTAGATACATGACCACTAAGTGACGGTGGGCTCGTGGCACCGACAGATGCTCCTGAGGGACCGTCATCACCACTAGCTGCATTTGAGGTCACTTCGCTTGGTACTGAGGGAACGTAATTTCCGGATGGACCGACCGCCGAGGTGGAGACAGAGGAGATCATATGGTTGCTTTGTCTGAAGCAAAACAACATTCAAATTAGCAGAAAGGTAAGCGAATGAAAGACGTGACAGATGGCTCAACCGCCAGTATTATGTAGTGTACATGAAAACTAGATCCAGTCCTGAGCATCCGTTTCCACTTTAGATGATTTCAAAGGCAGAAGCGAAAAACCTGGCTGATCCGGAAGCTTAAATGATGGACCAGTGATATCGCTATTATTCAGCGACTGCCCAGATAGGAACACAATCCAAACTGAACAGTTCGTGGTTTCTGTTAGTCCAGAAGTGTAACCCGGCAAAGATTAAAAGCAACACAAACGATAGACAAAATGGACAATCCCCACATAAACTGGGCGGTCCCGTCTAATGCCAAACGAACGGTTTTACGGACCTACAGCAGAACGAGATACTGCACGAGGGAAGTGCACAATAGCCTTAAGGCCAATTGTATTGAGTAATATGGCCCGTGGTTATAACTCTAAAACTTGAAGTGATCTATAGTTGTGAGGGGCCTCACTGTGTAAGGCATCCTTACAAGCCGGGAAACAGCGGATGACTTGTCCACAAATAAGCCCGGTTCATAGGTTAGATTAGTACTGGAAAAAATTGGTGGGAAACAGCAGTATGGTAGAAAGTACTGCTAAAATAAATAAGTAAAACAGAAGTATGAATACAATAAAGGCTCACCGTAAGGAAAGACTGGATCCGTCACGGGACTCGTTCTCTAGAGACGAACGTCGTCGACCGAGTAGGAGATAAGTAGCCGTGATATCATCGAAATTGCCTTGTTTTAGTGACTGCAAAATTTCATCCCGATTAAAACCCATGTTGACCATTATCTCTATACGGACGGGATCTGTATAGTCCGGTTCGGGTTCAACATACGGAGTGAGGGGATTGTCTTCATAACCCGTATTGATCCATCGATCCTTCATGACAGCCTGGAGATGGAAATTTAAAAAAACAATAGGAAATTAGCTACCAAGAGTAGTATTTTAACGGCAGTGACAAAACAAACTTTTTCAGTCCGCACTGATAAGGTAACGGGCAACGGTTACAAGCATGAGTTGGTCAATGACATCGGAAAACAGCGTGTGGAAGCTTAAACTAGTCAAATCTACCTAGTGTGACGTTGTAAACTTCCGAGCTGGGAACCACGAATTTCATCGATTGGTAAGCTGCAAACACTAGGCGAAATAAATAAGTGTTACAACTGATGAAGCTGCACTTGGAAGTTTATTATCTACACGATCATCATATGCATCCTTCTTAGTTCCTACGCTTCCATACGCATTTCGGATTCAGCGAACAAAGCTGAGGCAGATAGCGAATTCGGAGCAAAAGTCTAACAGGCTACTGCTTTTCGAAACCCCATCTGAAAGGAAAGCGAAAATACAGGCCAACAGATAGCGAGTGTTTAATGTCAACCCCAGAAACCAACCAAAAAATAATGGTCTAAATAACCTCAGCAATGTTTGTGGCGACCGAGACCCACAGAAACATTGCGAGCAACAACCTAGATCAGACGCACTGCCATGTATAATGGACGCAAGTGACTGACACAAAATCAGAACACAGAACTGTGAAATAAATCTTAGAAAAAGCGGTGAAGAAACCCACAAGCGCGCGTAATCCGAGAACAGAGCAGTTTACAAGGATATTCAAACAGACAAATGTTTTTGATTCAAAAATCTTCAACCAAAGGAACGAGCGAATCTGATTCACATCAGTTGTGAACTGCGAAACACCGTTATATCAGTTTTCAAGTGTGATGGGACTTGGTGGTATTAGATTATATGTGGCTATTATTTGCATTCAAGGGTGACGATAAACCCACGGAGAATAGATGACTGGAGGCAAACCAGTGGCAATGATACCAAACAAAGATTGGTCACGCAAATTCTGGACTTCTCATTTATGCTTTAATTAGATTCATATTAGAGATACCAGAATGTATAAAGTAACAAGGCCTCTGGCGATTAAACCAGTTTACTTTTATAATTTTTATTTGGTTTTTATTGACAGACCACCACTATTTACTATAATTCATCTATCTTACTGATTTAATCCATAAACCTTTCCTCAGCAAGTTGAACAATTCCTACAAAAGAACCGACTGATACTTTATTGAAATCATTTGTTGACTTTTGCCGTTTATTGATAGCCTTCAGTTGGAAGCAGGCCCCTCCTTGAAAACATCGTATATTGCCGTTCTGTTAATAAGGGAGGTAAAGAGATAGAAAAAATCTAATGAAGCAAAAACAATTGTCGACGTGAACGAAAATATGGACTCATATTGATCTAACGCGATAACGATCCATATTCCACCAGCCCAGAAGTGGGAAGTGTGAGCTCGCTCGCTTGGATATGGTGCGTTGTGGCGTACGGTAAGGTGCCGTGTATAGAAGCGCACAGATGGCAAATGTGCAACATGTATGCAGCACAGTACGCCATCCCTTTCGCAAGCGAAACATCCCTTAACGGAATGAAGCAGCACACTGGCAATTAGTGAAACCGTTTTGCATTTACTGCTCGATTCAGTGAAAATGTTGACCTGTGATATGAATTAAGACACATCAGATGGACCGCACACAACCCGGAGTATTTTGTTCGTTTGTGACGAAACAGACGCCAGTTCATAAACAACGGCACACCGATTACCTCAAACTGTCTGTGTCCACGCATAGCTACCCGTGTGCAACAGATAAGAAATCGAATACGAAGTAGCAAGAGCAACACCAACCTCAAGACTGTAACGTTTAGCCGGATTGAGGACGAGCATTTTCTTCAAGAGAGATTCACAATCGGTGGACATGTAAAATGGGATTCGATATTTGCCTCGCAGAACACGCTCGCGTAACTCGCGTAAATTTTGTCCGTCAAAAGGGAGGGAACCACTGACAAGGGTATACAGGATAACACCAAGCGACCATACATCCACTTCGGGACCATCGTATTTTTTACCCTGAAAATGAGACAAGAAAAGCAATCATAAACGTTACTGAGCTAGAGGGATGGAAATGAACAAAGTCGAAGTTGTTAGATTACACGGTGGCGACAGATTTGCAGGAACAAAGACGTCGGAATAATAAGCGTTGAAATTTGAGTGACGATAATAAAGATAACAACAATAACACTACGTTATACCATCCGATCCACAAGATGGTTCTCGTGAGTGAACGGCAAGAAAATGTTGGGGAAAACAAAACGACTCAGTACCAGTGAGATGGGAACACCCATGTTGAATGGAACAAGAACGTACAGTTGAGTGTGCCAGTGTGACTAAATACGCAGAACCTAACAGAAGACAAACTGTCCAGATTCTGACATGAAGAGTAACCAAAGCCAACTATCGGTGACAAAAAACTTTAGAAAACAGTGCAGTGGATAATCCTCCAATACGGAAGTAGTCTGAAGCATGAAGAGTAACAATAAAATCTGAAATAACAAACCGCGGCGTCACATGACAAGTGAATGAATAGGTACATGAGGAAAAGAAGCAACCAATGAGCGAATGAGCCCATGGAGTCAATCCACATAGCCCAGCCGTACTTCCAAAGGCGCAAGTCAAAGCGATTTCGGCATTTCCATTTGCAGACTAAATAGGCAGGCAGCTATTGATTTTGTTACCGTTAGTGTAAACAGTGATATGGACAACCGGCAAGTAATGGGAGTTACTTGAATGCATTTAGGGACCAAATTTTCGACACCGTCTCTTTCAGCCATCCAAATACCGGATAGTTAGGTAAAGTTGGCCGAGAGATGATTACGGAGAAATTGTCATTTGGCAAAAAACGCTTGACAGGTGTAGATTCCATTAATGGATTGTTAAATTTCGATTACAAACAGGCTTCACCGGGATATAAAAATAATGAACTAACATGCGATAACGCAGTATCAAGAGTGAATGCCACAGAATAGCGTGGGCAACCTATCAAAAGCCAAACTACAGTCGAGGAAAAAAAATAGGATACGAAGGAGAAAAAAGGCTCCAGGAGAAATTAGCAGAATAAAACGTCAACAAACGAGAGAGTAATCACAGATGTTTGATGCGTGCCGAAAAGACTCGATTGAGTCTGGCATCACAATTTTTCAAACGCTTTGACTGTCTCATATTCACTTCATGTGATAGAAAGGGCCTTCTTTTCACCTCAGTGTGGTTTGCATCAGAAAACAGGCCAATGCAAATCCACGAAACAAGCCAAGGAGTAATGAAGAATTCAGCCAGAACCGAATAGAACCCACCTGAAACAATTCGGGTGCTGCGTAGGGTGGGCTGCCACAAAACGTATCCAACTTTGTGCCCAGATTAAATTCATTAGCAAAACCGAAGTCTGCAAGCTTGATGTTTAGCTCAGAATCAAGCAGAAGATTTTCAGCCTTCAGATCGCGATGAATAATTCGTTTCTGATGACAGTATTGCACAGCAGAAACGATCTGTCGGAATTTCGAACGGGCCTCCTTTTCTTTCATCCGACCATTTGTCACCAAGTAATCAAACACTTCACCTGAATAAAGAGTGAGTAACAGAACGGGCAAGTTGCTTCAGACTAGAGCCAATAACGACCAGATAACGAACAAATCACTCAATATATTAGTACGTGTCCGTTGACAGCATATACGCGGTAACGTGTTTTTAATAAATGCATGAAACAGCGTTGTGGAAGCAGAATTCTTCACAATATCTCAGTACTATGGTAGAACTGGAAGTCATAGCCAGACACGCCAACCAGCTGCACAACCGCGGGCTGTTGTTTACTATGGTATACGGGGCGTACAACATCTATTAGAATGACCAGTTGGTAGGATCACAATTACGAATGAACAGGTATACATTTCCATTCACTTTGCGAAAATACCTAGACATGATAAAAAATGGTGCGGCCAATGTTGGCTAGAATCCAACCGTATGCGACTATACAGTAAGGCTTGAATTGATTTCTAGCAAGCCACCATCCTACAAAAAAGCACCGCTCGACTTGTTACCGATAAAAAACTTGTAATACAGCTGTGTGATGAGCAGCACATAAAGTTTGTCTTGGATCCACCTTTCTTCCAGAGCACAATGTGCAATCACACGGTTATACACCATCCCACTTGCATTTCCTCGAACGAAACTTCAACTACCTCTATTAAATTGATTCGAATAATTCTCTGAAATGATGAAACCAGACCAAACGATGGAAACTCCATCACCTCCGACCAACCCGGACAGCAGACACCTACTCATTGTCATAAGACAAAAAAACAGCTAGTGTTCTGCTTCGCACAGCGTTCTCAATGGTAGATTCAATCCATTTTCAACTAACGGCACATTCATTTGTGCGTGAGCAACAACTGAACAAAAGGACATGAAACCACTGAAACAGGCAAAATGGTAACCGATAGTTAATCAGCCCACAGAAGCCGGACAGTAAGAAATTCATAAAAGAACCATAAAGCCCGAGGGCAATTAACAAAGCGGTTCGAATGTGATGTGATAACCTCTTCCATGAGGACAGCTTGTTCTTTTCGTTTTATTTCACATTGCTTTCATTTTTTTCGACGGTTACAAGGAAACCAATCCCGTAATCAAACTAGTGCTGTATATATACGAAGAGCTTCCATGCACACTCCTAATGCCACAGATTCGATTCTGGTGAGAAATATATATATTATCACCCAAGGATTCACGCTCGCAGAGTCGGACTAGTACGATAATTGCGTGCGGCCAGCTATATCTGCATCGCTTGTAAATGTTTCTGCCCAACGGTCCAGTCTTTCCTGTCTACATGGAATGAGCTCTCCAGTCCCTATTGCAACACGACTTCAATCAACCGAAGTTCGCCGCCAACCGCTGATACGGCGATATAGCTTAAACAGTCTTTGACTGTTTAATCTTGAAGGGACGCCACTTCCATACGCTTCGGCTGCTTCGACTCCACCAGCTTTCGCGGGTCATTTCCTTAAGGCTTAATGTCAATCGAGACCAATGACGCTGGCAACTGCCGACGCATCTTATCACTTTCCTTGCCGTTAGGCCGCTCGCGTTGTTGTTTGCGTCCATTTAGACCCTAGTGACGCCTTTAGAGATCCAGTGTTGTTTGATATAACACGTAGATCTGGGACCGTCAGGCGAAATTCGCTGCCAAAATGCAATGAGGCTCTGCTGAATTTGATCCGCACTGAATCGTCTTAATGCATTGCACTAAATGCGCAGTATCTTAGTTTCCTTCAGGACAGTTCTGTTCGTAGCTGTTGCGACAGCTCGATCAATCAGGAACAACGTTCGACAGCGCAAATCGAGTTTGTGGCCTGCGTCGCATGCCATTCAGCTGCAGCAAAATCGCATTAAACACGAACGAATGGTCGACTTCGACGTACGTGGTCCAGTTTATGATTACAGTTTGGACCGAACTGCGACCAACGTGGTAGCTAACTGCGATCATGGTCAATCTGACTCAAAAGTACCCTGTACGAGTTAGAAAGCCACGTAGCTGTGCGACGCGAAACATGTGTCGGAAATTTGTACTAAGGATAGGAATAGAATGATTAGTCTGCACAGAAGTTGAGAACTTTTTCTCCCGTTGTCTGTTCGCTGTGCCAGGCAAACGGCGCATCGCGCACCTAGACAGCACTCCGCATGCCTCAGTTTTGCAACTTTGTGCATTAAAGTCAGCCTAGCTACCAATACACACGGACTACCACTTCCAGAAGCGTATTGCTCTTCCGTAACAAGAGTAACGAGTGTTTATTGCGTAAAATTCGTCTTTCTCCCATACTTCAGTGCTGCAGTTCTGTGGGAGCGATATGCCGAGAATAACAAATATAAACTACGCTTAACACTTACACCTTTTTCGGGACGCCGATGACTTCCTGCCAGTCTCCATGGCGCACCAATGCGAACATGATTGACTGCGGATCACAACCTAAAGAGGGCTGCTTTAGCCTCTTCTACTAAAGACTATCCTACACCCACAATTGACCACAGCCTTGAGCTGCTTCGTCTCCTGAGATTGCCGACAGAAAAACTTGACGAGACGTTTGCGGCAGTCTAGTTGAATTACTCTACTCTACTAGAATCCTGAATTTCGTGTGCTTCACTCACACAGCAAGACATAATCGAAAGTGAAATCACTGTCAAGTCAAAAACCACGCCGTTTGGTCAGCCTGCATTCAGAGTGCGCACGAATTGGAAGAACCCAGATTCAGAGGCTAGACGGCTTGAAGAAAATTGTTGAAGCTAACAGACTGAAAACACCTACTACACTACTTGACAGCGGAACCGTTGCGGACGTATTCGTGCGTGTTATCAATGTCGGGACACTATGGGTATAGGCAGAAGGGGCAAACAATTGGTTGGAGATCAGAAGAGACCAGGTCTGAATAAAGCAGAGACCTCTGAGCAGTAGCATGCCTTATCACTACCCACCCCAACCTGCGGCTCGATGCAATGGGCCAGCGGCGTCCTTGATTATCCTGCCGACGACACCCATGCATATGGCAATTGATTTGTACGGCGGTGTAACTCATGGGGATTGATGACGGGTACTGGATCGGAAGTCCAGACATTAAGCAGAAGAAGGATAATGTTTCTCAAACCAAACAGCCTTTGTGTTCTGACAACGAACCTAACGCACAGGCAAGCGGAAACATAACGCTGATGGGAGCCATCTGAATTGATAATTATTATTTTCCCCCCCAACTCCTATTTCCGGCCTGAGCTGCTCACTCAGGATCACCCCAATCTTGGAGACGCAGGAGACTACTTCGTCAGCCTCTACCATTGGCACCTTCCAGGCATGATTGGATCTTCGCTTGGAAATAATCCCAATCTGTATAGTCGTTGGATCATGGAGGCACGCAAGTCCGTGCACACCGACGTCAAGGTGATATTCTCGTGGTGACGGTATATATACTTATATATTATAAATATATATATATATATATATATATATAATATATATATATTATTAGACCAGACAGATAGAG
>LUCM01009592.1:25898-118957 GCA_008360955.1 Fasciolopsis buskii
TGACAAGGCTTACGAAAATGTGAGCTAACAGACTGAAAACCACCTACTACACTACTTGACAACGAACCGTTGCGAGTATCGGGCGTGTTGTCAGTTGGCACACTATGAGTAGGCAGGGGGGGAAGAAATCCCGTTGGAGATAGAAAAGACAGGTTGAATAAAAGAGAGAACTCTGAGCAGTAGCATGCTTATCACTACTCACCCCGCCCAATGCAATCGGCAGCGCGGTCCTGATTATCCTGCTCGACGACCGATGTAGTATGGAATTATTTGTAGGCGTGTAACTCATGGGGATTGATGGACGGGTACTGATCGGGAGTCCAGCCATTAAGCAGAAGAACGATTAATGTTCTCAACCAAAGCCTTTGTTTCTGACAAGAACCTAACCGCAAGGCAACGGAACATAGCTGAGTGGAAGCCCATCTAATTGGATCAATTATTATTCCACTCCTATTTCCGGCTGAGCTGCTAACTCAGATCAACTCCCAACTTGGAGGACCAGTTTGTGCCTTTTGGGTTAGTGTTCTCCTTTGGCGATCAATGTGATTTGTTTTTGGGGATTCCTCTTACTCTCACGTGGAACAGAGGAACGACATCAATTTGAGGATCAATGGGTATTTTATTGCACCCTCTGAACTTATTGTCGTTTCGGTTGATCGGTTCTGTCGTTTCAGACAGGGCGTCCGTTCATTTCCGTTTTCATTTATTTCGTTGGATGTGTGCTTATATTTGTGCATGTTCGGTTTTTCCCTTTCTCTAATCGCCCTTTTGACCATACATTTTCCCCCAATTCCTGATGGAGTCGCCGTATCGCTCACAGTTCAGACGAATCCTTCTCCGCATGTTCCGTCCATATGCGCCTGCATGTGTTCATCTATATATTATATATCCCAGCTGCGTAACATTTTCATTCGTTAAATAAATGTGGCAAATCTCTTGATCCACCACAGCCAGCCTATACGTGGCTACATACCCGATGCATTCACACACGCGCACTTTGTTCGCGGTTCAAACATATAGTCTTTATTCACTGCAATAGATTTTTACCAGCTATTGATCGGAAAACCGATCGTCTGACAGCCGTCCTTAAACTGTTTTTAAGGAACCGTAAGATTGAAGTCAGTAGAAAGTGGTGCTAATTAACAAGAACTGTGTATTGTTTAAATATAAAACCCTTTACCCTTTGGTGTTAGCTGCTGTCCGTTACGAAAACCTGTGGACCATTATTTCCATTTAGTCACTACAGCCGAAATAACTTCGAATTTTCCGCTCCGATGTATCAACACACCCAGATGCATTTGGAATCTACTCACTGAGGGGCACTTCCAAGGCAACCTTTGATCTGAAAGCGTAAGGTCCTGTATTTAACCGACTTCTTCATCCGGATCGCACCAGCTGAGGCTTTCGGAAATCGCTTTTAGTCTTTTTTTATCCACTCTGCTCCTTTTGTGCAGTTACCGGATCACTTAGTCACGCAGAGGATAATCATTGTACAGATTTACATTCTTCACTTTGGTAAACTGGATTGAACTAACCCTGGGATATTTTCCAGTGGCAAGGAGTTTGATTTACCCAATGACCGAGTACAGTGATACTCGTGGTCAACCCCCATTTGTAATCGCGGCACATTTGATGTCTGTTGGCAGTCATTAACGGTGCATCTCACCGAGCCCTAGATGCAAATCGACTCGAGCTGAACACTCGATACCTGATCATTTGATTAGGTACACAATCGAGTTTTTCAACCACCTGGTGCGTTCAAGCAGGTGGAAAGGGATCTCTATCTGTTTCGGAATTTGTTGTCCTTAGGCTTGGATCGACGTGGCGCCCTGCCGTTTCGATCACTGGGCAATGGAAATTCTCCAATTGACTCGTTGGATTTCAACCTCTTGGGCTGATTTTCTGATCTGTTGATTGCTACCGCCAATTAACAGGAAATTAGTTTCTGGTTGCATCCCTCTCTATGAAAATGTCATGCATTGGGGTTCAATTATCAGAGGAAATAAGTAGGAAAAGGTCGTTAAGATACGGTGACCGATGCTCCCATTCATGGACCCATTGATCATTTGGGATTACGTACACGGCACTGCTGCTACAGTAGAACGTTTCCTGGGGAGACAAGGAGCTATCATCTCACTTAATGGTGAGTAGCACTCGCCACGTCACAGTGTTATCACTTAGAGCGAAGAATTAGCAGATGGCAGTCCATCGCCTTCCGAACACTGCTGCTGCTTGTCAGCCTCAGGTAATTCAGTAAACCTACGTCCATGGCTTATTTTGTAATGCGATTAGTGCGGTTGCCAACTCTAGGCACTTCAGTCGGTCTTGTCGATTCTCTTTCAGCCTCGCCCAAATGGGATCTGGGCGGCCAACACGACTGTCCTTTACTTCTCCGGATTGAGAGATTTTTATACGTCTACTCAGGTCTAGACGCATTCGCCGTTTGCCTCCAGTATCTTTTTTGTCGTTTCGAGCAACGCCACCACACGCTTGTGAACGTGTCATTAAAATCAGACCCCTTTTACTTTGTCCGCCAACCAGGATGACTGTCTCCTTCCTACTTTGCTGTTCGGCCTGCAGCTGATCAGACTCCTGGAGCCTATGTCATTTGCTTGATGCCAGAGGGGCTGTTAGTCAGTCCTGTGTTCTGGACATAAGCCTCTAGCAATTTTTGCATGACTCATCCTACTGAAACAAAGCAGTCTTGAACTTTGGGGATCGACTTTCAATCTCTCATCAAACGACTAACCACGGATTTGATGTGCTTTTCTCTATTCGTGGACCAGGTAACAGACCAATGAATACTGGCTCGTTGGACCTGTCTCTGTATTACCACCCCTTAACAGCTAATGATTGGGTATCTTATTCCGCATTATTGTATGGCCCTCATTGAATTACTCCGGCAGTAGCCGGTTACCAACATCAGAAGAGTGGGCTGGAACCTAAAATAATTAATTGTTATTTAGAATCACTTGAAAGAATTACTAGCGTACTTGCATAGGCGCGCATTCTGCGTATTCACTTACACGTTTATTTCCCGCTTATCAATCTTAAAGAATATTTTGCGCCAGTTTCAACTATTGTTTACCTAATCTATTTCCCCTCGATTATTGCTGCATAAAAGTACGGATAGTGATTTTTCAACCTTCCTTCATATCGGACTTATAAATCACCTGCACTTTGAATAATGTATCTTGTTTGGTTTTAGTCGTCTGTGTGCATGCATCTCAACGGAATTAATGTACGCCTAATTGCATGTTTCGAATATGTTCTTTGGGCAAAAACTGGACGGATAATCGGTTACATGTTCGTTTTCGTTTGCCTCTGCTGAATATTGGCCGGAATAGTATAGCGGAGAAAGTAGCAAAACATTTGGATTAATTTTGGTCTAATTTACTTTTTGTCGTTGTTTCAGAGCTGGACCTAGTGTCCATTCGACCAACAGTGCTTCAGCTAACCGTCGTATTGGAAATGTGACTGGCGTCGGTGCTGGTGGTTTCTTGGGTTACACTCCTGCTGGTGGCGCTGGAACTGGAACCGGTGCAACGGCCCTTGGGACACTTCCTGGTGCGGCAGCATTCTCACGCCTCACTCCAGAGCGACGAACAATTCATTCAACAAATCCGCCCAATATCGAATACGAGGCAAACGCGTCCAACGTGGGGGCTTCCGTGGCATCTAGATGCATCAACATGGCCGGGATCAATCCGGTTACCGGCACTGGCCCGAACCAGGCACCAGGCACAACCGGTTTCACATTCTTCCGCTCACTTACTGCCAAAATCGGAAGGCGGTAAGTGCCAACTTACTCTGGTGCATCCTTCTCATTGCCTGACCACTCGGGGGAAACAGATATGTTATTTCACTTGACCACTGCTGTCATGCAAGCTTGACTTTCGATAAATCGAAGTACAACTAATTGGAAATGATCAGTCATCCAATCCCGTGATCAGTACGAGTCACATTCATCTCGGTTGTTCATAATTGCACCGTAACAGACTGTGCTTGGGTTATTTTCGCATTTTAGACATAGCATCTATTCCATTTGATATTTTGATTAAGGAAATTTTTCATGCACGTCAAGGCTCTCTGATGAATGCGATTTTACCCATCTGTCAATATTTTACCGGGAATAGTGCACCAAAATGAATCAGTAAACTCTTGGGTCACTGATCTGTTCCACAACCGCACAATTCTATAACAAAGGCAGTGGAGTTGACTTGCGTTCAAATAATTTGCCATGTTCTTATACTTTTCTGTCGTATGTTTTCAGCTTGCATATCGATCTGCAATTATGTTTTCCACTTTTAGTGGCCCCGTAACTGGTGGAGTCGGGGGAAATCCCAACTTACCGGGTGTAGCTGAAGATCCAAATTCCGTTCTTTCAATAACCGTTGACAATAATCGACCTCCGAACAGCCAGACATCTACTTCCGGAGCAGTTGCTTATACTCCCGGTGAAGGGAATTCTCCTGAAATGGTGGCCTTAAATAGCGGGAATCCGATCGATGGTATTGGTCCGGGCCCCAGTCCGGGTGATTCTCCAATTTCTCAAGGTGGGACACGTCGGCCAGTTTACGATGATGACGAGGACGATGATCAGTGCAAACCACGAAGTTTACGTTTCACGTGGTCTATGAGGACCACCAGCCATTTACCGCCAATGGAAATTATACGCGAAATCAAGCGGGTCCTATCAGAAAATAATTGTGAATACGAACAACAAAACAAGTACCTTGTGGTATGCGACTACGGCGACCCGAGCACCGATGCCAACGTGCAGTGGGAAATGGAAGTGTGTCGACTACCTCGTCTCTCAATGAATGCCGTCCGTTTTAAACGCATCTCGGGTACGGCGGTGGCCTACAAAAATATTGCCCATAGGATTGCAGACCAAATGAAACTTTAATCTTAAACTACTTATGTGAAGTGCGATCTCTTCTTGTTTGTGTTCGAAACGAAATTCACAATCGATCGATAAACCGAACGATCTATCTGTCTTATTCAAAGGCGAAATTTGACCTGAGTTGCTCCATTTCCTCTCTCCATCTGTAAACCCGTTCTGCCCAAATGGGTGCGTTGCATGAACGCGACTTTCCATCTAGTTTATTGGCTGACTTGTTCGCCTATGTATCTGTGAGGACCTCTGGGTGTACGTGTGTGTCTGTGTTGCATAGCCACTTTCTGAGATCACATCAGAACGCCTCGTTCATTTCTGCCCAAAAACTTCCATTCAGTAAGTGGCTTGTTCACTCTCATCACTGAAAAACAGTTTCTGGTTGGCACGTCCTTATTCTTGACAGTTCAGTGATCATCCCTTATTTTCTGTCTAATATTTCTTCCGCTTTATTTGGGCTGCTTCTAATCTTGCTTTTCTTCTTTAAGTACGAACACACAAATGCACACACACACACAACAGCTGTTGTTACCCTGCCGCCCACTCCCGATTCACGTAGTCGGAATTCTGCCTCGGAAATCAACTCATTCTCATGTACAGAGGTGTTTCCAACATTTGGATGACGATTTCCGTTCGACCCAAGAACGTGTATGCTCTCTTCTATATTGCCTCGTTCCCTTGTCATGGTTAGCCTCATTCAGGGCTTTGGTCTTGTTAAAAAAATATGAAATCGCAATCAACGCTGCTACAATCCATCTTCATGTCAACTCTGACCGACTGGACAAATTAGTTCGTATGCGTCTTTCTCCATTCCAGCTGAGGCCGATTGTCATGATTTCCCTTTATTCTCTGGTCTTCATTTTCTCATGGCGAAGTTGTCTGTTCTCGTAACTTGTGTCCATCGACCGGGGCTCGGATGGCAGGTAAGCAGCGCACTGGTCTTCGGTTTCGCCTTGCATCCGTGACGTTTTTTATGCTGGCGGCACCGGACCTGCAATCGCTAGTTCTTTGAAAAATGAGCTATCGATCATCGGTTTCGTCATGCTTCAGATTTATGGGTGTCATTTTTCGCGTTCAGGATTGATTTTACGTCGCGGATTCTTGTTTTCCCATCTTCTCATCTATACGATTTGCTTTAGGTGTTGGTATTCTCACAATGGGATCTATTAATACTCGACTAATATTTGAGTTTGAGGTCTGCTCATGGTTAACTCTGTCCAATTTTCACGTGATCTGTTGACATTCAGTTTCATTATCGGCACATCTTTCAGACCTTATTTTGTTCCGAATTGGTTTCGGTCCACGTCGTCGCTGCATATTTCGGTGATCACAGGCGTTGAAGGTTGTCTAATCGGGATCTTTTCCAAATCGGCACCATTGCCTTTTGATGCGAACAATCCATTCATTTCGGTTGTCACCCTGAACATATTCAGTACGCTCCATTTATGCATGTATTCATCTATATGATTTTCTTTTATGCTCATCAATTTTTCCATTAGTTAGTTCGCCCAAGTTTTCCCAGTGCTCTCCCGTTTTATGCTGACCTCAATAATCCCGAATTTGTGTCACCGAGCCTCCTAGTGGTTCAGTGCTTTGGTTCGGATGAAATTGTCCTTCCGTACCAGACGAGGTGCCATCTGATCTACGCGCTAGGCGCTGCCGCATTTTCGTGGATTATAGGGTCTGTCGCTCCTGATTGGAAAAACTATACAGTCATTTCAGATATTTGGCGTGCTCGCCTAATTTTTGTCCCTCTGCTCGCCTAATTCAAATGCTGACATATTTTTGTACAACAATTTGTTCATCCCCTCTTTACACACTTAGCCTCGTCTTTATTCAATCTTCGTGCACAGACTTTACTCCGTCGTCCTTTTTTTCCTTTGCCTTTGTGGAGAAGTTCTCACCTACGTTGACTAGCGGTGTTTGTAATTGTCTGCTACACTTTTGACGTTTTAAAATGACTATCTGTGTGCCGTGACATGATTGTCAAATCCAGTTGGAAATTAGTGAGCTCTTAGCTACGTACGTGATGCATTTGGTCCCATGCCTGTCTTGTACAAACCTACAACATTCACCAGTGTTGGAGGGCACCGTGTGTAGGTCGTCTCCACTTGTGGGAATTCGTAACCGTTTCATTTCTGTTCACTTCCCGTTACTGTTTGTCGATGGTCTTTAGATGAACCCAGTCGTTCACTTCCTCTAAGATTGTATCAGGAGCCGTTCCCATTGTTCTTTCTGACCGACCCCATTGTTTCATCCGCTACCCCAGGTGTTTAAAGCAAACTCCACACGGACTTCGCGCAGTTCTTCGGGAATATTGTGGCAATGTTACCGTCATACGCGATGGCTGTCATTAAATCATTTGGTTATATAATAGTTTGGTCAGCGCACTTGCTTCCGTGTTATTTATGCCGGTGAACCTGGATTTCCTAACGTGTCCTTTGAACTAAGAGACGACTTACGGAATCTGTCGATTCATTCATTTCACCAAGTGACTACGCACACCTATGTTGACAATGTTGTGGTATCACGAAATCGCCACGGTCTGTGGATCAGCTTGGAGACTGTCACAACTTGGTTGTTTCTGGCATGAAGTATTAGTCCGAGACAGTAGTTGTGCTTCAGGCATTGGATCCCACCTGTCTATCGTTCTCTGATCCCTCAAAACCTTCCCCGCCTCGTTTTGCTCCACTCTCGTGGCGCTTGGCTGTGTGTTCATTGCCCTCGCTTTTGCGAGATCATTATCTGCGTTTCTAACTTTTTCTTTCTATTGACTGTTTGTTTATTTACGCGCCCGCGAGCTCCATGCGTCACATGTTTATCTTGTTTGTCTCGCTGATGCGCTTCGGTATTGGCCACTTCACGCTTTTCTCCACCCGTGTTTCAAGCCCACTGTACTCATTCGCCTGCACATTTCATCCCATTTTTCAAGCTCATACCTACATAGTTTATCATCTCGTTGCATGCTTGCTTGTCCTGACATTATCAGTCTACTTCTGGAGCCAGTTTGTTTCTCTCATCGTCTCTACCTGTCGTGCGGTCCCCGTGGATACCTTCTGGCCCGTCACACGTTGCTTGAATAGTTGCAATCCTGTGTGTGCGGACATCTGTCCATACCTCGGCAACCGGAGTCATTTTTTCGACCGGGATCGCCGTTTTGCTATGCCTATTGGAATTTCTATCTGCTCTGTGGCCGCGCGGACGACATCATTATTCCATACGAGTTCTCCATCCCGTTTCCTGCATACAAGTTGCCATTTCTGTGACGCCCTATTCGTCCGCAAGTGGTCACTCACTTTGTGCCCACGTCCAACATGCACAACAACAAACGAAACGAGCCTGTGTATTCCTTGCCTCCTGTGGATCGAACCATGCATCTGTTAATCCCACAGCCGGGCCCTTGGTCTCGATCATCATTATCATCATCATCCTCATCATTACCCTCTTTTGTCCTCAAAGTGATAATTATACGTGTTCAGCATCCACCGACCCGTCCTTGCTCCATCCTTTCTTGCTCCTTGTCCTGTTTCGTCACTCAACATTCACAAGCACACTAACTTGTGTAGAGTTTTGCTGCAGATGAGTCAAACTAGTGTTTTGTGTGAGGTCTTTTATATTTGCTCTTGCTGTTGGGGTTCATCTGCGGTGAAGTTCCGTCATCAGATCCAGCTTTCCTATATTTGTTGGACACACACATATTGTCGAGTTTGTTAACAGTCAAACCACTGATTGGATGAGTGATTATGACAGATGATTAAAAGCAACATGCAATGTATTTGCGATGCGTGAACACAAAGAGGTTAAAAGTTCGACTCCTGATTCTGCTGATCATGAGTCTTTTCATGTCTCTATGGTTCACTCCCAGTGCATGCTGCACGTTCATTCTACAGCATGTGACAGTGTGAGCAATATAGCGATCATTGGTGGAGGCTCTGTTGTTTACCACTGAATGACGACGGTAATGTTGACGGGTATTAATGATAAGTGGGGTTCCCAAGCTTTAGCATTCCAGAAATTTCTGTAGATCATTCATTTGAATGGTTGATTGGCGAGTCAAGCTCGAGGCTCCAACGCCAGGTTGGGATTCTCCGAACATGAATTCAACAGAACGCGAAGATTTACATCGACAGAACAGTAACTTGCATACAAACTTTTCTTATTCTGGAATTAAATACTCAACAGAAACCATGTAGATAATGCTCGGACGACAAGAGTATTTCTTCAATGATATCAAGATAATCCTGCAATGAAGCCTGTTTGAAAAATGCTTTTAAGAGTGTGCTATGTCACCGTTTGAAATGAAATTTCGCTACATTTTTTCGCAAACGCTTGCTGCCTACTATCATCTAAACAATGAGATATTGCAGTCCTCAGTTAAATCGATAACTTTTTCAATAGACCAAAACGTCTACAGGGGTTTAACAGTAACGCATGCGCCTGAAGGTTGCTGCATCAAGTGGTCTTCTGGTCCTCCAAATTGGGGTCGATTTGATCCGCCAAATCGGTCGTTAAAATCTTTGTAGGAAATTTGGCCCAATCATAGCTTCCACTCGGCCAGTTCATACTGTTTAACAGGCATTTTTTCGTCAGAATCAAAATCTTTGGTTGAGGCCACTTATTGTTCCCAAGATTAGCAACATCCGTCCAAGATCTCATGAAGTGTACGGCCACAAATTTTCAAACTGCACCGGTCGTCGTCCAAGGTAATAAAGATCGTGTTGCCCATTACCTTGGACAAAATGAGTAGTGATAAACTGCCCAGAGTTTCCTCTCTTGCCTAGCTTTTGTTTTCCAACTCCGGTTGTTTCTATTTGCTTTATTTGCCTTCCTACAGTGCTCTCACTGATAGCATGCTCTATATTTACGACAGTTCAATGCCAAAATGTGCGGAAAATGATTTTCAATCCCTTTGCTTAATTTTCTCGGGTTTCGCTAGCCACTAAAGTTCGGCTCCTTTGAAACGCGTATTCTCATGCAAGTCGGTCAGCAGGCCTGTTTAACGCTCAGAACGAACTCAGTGACAGTTGTAATCTGCTGCTGCGGTTGAAATCGAATCTAGTATTTAAGCTTTTACAATCCTATCTAAATATTGTATTGTATATAAACTTTTGCGTACAAAATATAATGTCGCATTTCATTAAAAAAAACTTGGGGGTAAAAATAAAATAGGAAAAAAATTGCACTCATCACCCTGTAAAAATGTGAAAAATCTCATCAAAAAATAATCATTATGATAGGTTGCTCAGAAATTCGGCTAAAACGCCGTTGCGGTTCGTCAAAATGCGTGCTAAATGAGTCAGTGGAGTTCCTATAGATATTGATTCTAGAGAATATGGAACGAAAAGTAGATCGTGTAGAAATATGAGAGCGGCACCGAAAGATCGTTGTGCAGAGGATGTGTGGCATCTGAAAGAATTTTGTGAGCAAACTTCTCACATGCTGATAAGCGCTGAACACAGATTTAGGGACAATTCAGTTAGTAGTATAAAAGAAACACGGCTAATAATTGATGACCCCCGGCGAAGAATTTTCAAGTCTTTTCTAAATAAACCTGGGAGAATAACGGTACAATAAAAAGGATTGGGAAAACACTGGTATACAAATCGGGGTATGGTATTTTGTTTCAACTTGTATTGCGAAGCCTCCTGATTTAAAATGTCAGCCGTCGGAGATTCTTTACACGTAATGTGGGTAGTTCACTTCAGACTTTTATCAATAGTAACCGCTAGATATTTTACAGAATCAACCCTGGTAAATGTTTCTGAGTTGATGAAAAATGTTTCGGGTGGACAGGCTGACCGAGAGAGAAAGCAGACATTCGAAACATTTAGATGTGTTGAGATTTGAACTAGCTCGTGCAGGTAGATCGTCAACGGAAGACAGGTTGTTGGAACAGTTTTGAATATCATCGTTGTTCGAAACGGCTTGAGAGAGGACAACATCAGCATACTTAGACAGATGACAAGGGGAGCTAGTAGATAAGTCGCTGATGTAAGTAGAGAAAAGAAACGGTGGAATAACAGCACCCTGAAGCACTCCTGAGTTGGTAATCAATGGTTTTGGAGTTTTACCGTCCACTCTTGTGCATCAGGTTCGGTTAGTAAAGTAATCAGACAGCCAAGCTAATAAAGGCCTGGGACAGCCAAATGTTTCCAGTTTGAGAAGTAACAGAGACCATGAGACCGAGCCTAATGCAATATATAGGTTCATTATGATTGCACTGGTATGGCAAGAAAACCTAGTATGACGCTGTGTCACGAGATAGTCAATTCCGTTTAGCGAGTACGTGTAAATGACTTCGAGCTTGCCGGACCAGAAGGAGTTTATGTATGTTGCCACACCGCCTCCGGTCCGAAATTCTGTCTTGCTGGTGGAGTCTGAAGCTGTCTATCGACAAGAGTGAATCAGCAATATCCGGGTTCAGCCAAGATTCTTGTATGCAGATGACACAAGTGTGAACATGGGTCGGTGATCGAAGTGCGAGGGATAGAGTTGACATTTCCGTAAAAAGAGAACGGAATTTGGTGCTCAACAATGCCGGATTGGACATCTTGGCTGGAAGGGTGCATTTAAGAGCTGCCTGCCAGCCAGCACGAGTGCCTCTTCTAGATTGATTTAAAGATCTTTGAGATGGCACAATGCGCGATAGTCCATGATGGGAAGTATTTCGGTTTTTAAGCCGCAATTATTCCGAGTGGTTGTAGCGGTGAATGGAACCAAATATCCAATCAGAAAATATCGGGAAACGGATGACAAGATTGTAGCACAGCCAATCAAAAGGCGCACGTAGACCTGACCAGACACTTCAAGAGACGAAGTAGCTGGAACTGCATGGCAGCGTGGTTTAGGAATTTGTACTCTTTGAATGGATACCCAGGTCTGGGGACATTCGGATGGGTAGCTATGTTAGGTGCGGCTTGTTTGAACTTTCAGCGTTGACTCTCAGGGAGATGTTTTATGACGAGCTCGTTGCTGTCGTTTACAGGAACAAAGGCCATAATATTTTAGTGAGAGCGGATGATTTTAACGCACTTCTGGGAAATTTCGTTTATCAGAAGTTGCTCTCTGATATCCGTTTTCCAGGGGAATTTCGACAAACACCAAACCAGATTGCTCCGACGCAAAGATTGCGTCAAGCAAATGGCAAGACTCCACGTTGCTGGTTTCTCTCGGCTGAAAAGACGCCTTAGACTCGTTTGATTGAGCAGCGTTGTTCACTGTTCTTCAATGAGATGATATACCACCGAGGTTCGTGAATCTACTGAGGTGAGTGCACTTACCTACATCTAAGCATGTGAGAATATGTGATGAGCTGTGAAGTTCATCCGAGTGTTTTGATGACCGGAATACACTGCGACCGACAACGATTACGAAAAGTTTGACAGACCAATTTGTGGAGGCTATCCTGCCCCTAAAAAACAACTTTTGGGGAGGTGTGGATGAAAACTAACGAACAAAATAAGGGGATCAGATGGTTCGGATTGCTGAGGAAACCAGTGACGGTCACACGGACTGGGATATGCATTTACTCACTGCATAAATCCGACATTCTTTTATAGGAAAGGTTTTTTACTCTAATCTTGTTCTAACTAAAGCTAATGAAAACCATTTATTCCGAGCTGGAGGGTGATTAGTCATTTACAGACTGATACTACGCTTATTTCCTGTAGGTGCCGCGGCTTACAGGATTGAAAAATCGCTGCTTAAGCTGCGCAGCTTTTCTTCCGTAAGCGCTGCGATCTTGCGCATCCATGAGTTCACAGTTTCCTGATAATCTGAATAATTGCATACTCTGAATCCCATAAATTAACGTCTTTTTCCAAGGTTGCTTCCAAATTATAGCCCAATGGCAATAATTCTGCAAAAACGAGCAAGACTTACACACTGGAGAGTTGAGTGATGAGTGCTCAGCTACTTAATCACTTGTCACTTGGATAATAATTAACAGTACTAGTTGGTTGTTCGTTCTACAAAATATGCGGATCCGGTTCACGCTCAAAGAACGTCATATTCCGACACTAATTCTATTGAGGAAGAGATGCTGACTTTAGTTTTTGTAACATTTTTGGTCGACAAAGTGCAGTAGGTTGTTTTTATCGATAGGGAACGTGCCTCGACGGTTCCTCTGCTGCGTTCAGGTTACTTTGGGTCAATTCCTCTTTGACTTGGTGAACCGCATCCGAGTCGACAAGTCTCTCAATAATCAGCCGCCCTCATGATTGTGAATTGAATCTATCGCCGATTTTAAGTTTGCGACACCCTTTCAATCCGTCTGCTCATTCTTGAAGTGATGAGAGCAACGATGGATGTTCGCTACCCTTGGTGTTTGTTTTGTTCGGAAAGAATTGGTGGGTCCCAACTGCTGGTCATTAAGGATGTTGCGGTTTATTTTGTTCATCGTGGAGATCTAAACAAAACTGGCTTCTGTTAGTCTGATTTTGGTTCTTTTCTGAACATCGAATAGTTTATTTCAGTTTGTACCAGACTGGTGCGTGAAGCTAGCTTGTCTGAATGACTACCTGACTGCTAAGCCTAATTTGCGCGAGTACAAACATTGCTGATCGCCCTCAATACCAAACATGAATCAGGCATTGCTCGGCATTCTATCACGACAAGTTTGTGAGATGATAGTTCTTATCACTGTTGTTCGGAACCTCTTCAGAACTTCATTGACCATTAGTTTTCTTATCTCAGATTGCCAGCCCTAGTTCGATACTTATTGTCGAACTTAACGTTCCGATCGCAAGCCTTGCAAGATTTTGTCTTCGTGTTTAGTTATATCTACTGGCTTTCTATCTTCCATTTGTAGGAATTTCTTGGATTTTGACATGGTTTTCATGAATCTCCGAGTGATGCGAAAATCCTTGTGCTTAGTGCAAATATGACCTTGACTGACCATAATACCAATCTTCCGGCTTACAAGGTTTACGGTATGGATTGTCTTTTAGATACTCGTTTGAAATTCAAGTCTGCCGCCAGGTCCACTGCTTCTGATTGGGTTGAGACAGCTCATAAGTCTTATGGATTGGCAATGTTCGTTCCGCATGGTTATCGATCCCGGACAAGTGGTGCATACCTCACCCTCGCGATTAGTATCAAAACAACGTGGGCACAATCCGTGACGGCCAAAAGATCGTTTACACTGTGTAACTTATTATTCCAACCAAGGGTTGAATCTTTTATGTTGAACATTCAAATGCCCAGTAATTTTTCGGCTTCTTGACGAAAAAGACATTCAGCGGGGGATAAACGTCTAGGTGGAATGGTCCCAATATGAGAAGTTTTCGACCTCGGTACCTTCGAAAACAACTTGTAACGAGGGTTGTGCGGCTTGCAGGACGACAGTGGAAAACGAAAATGGCGAATCGCATTTGTATGACACTGTAGTGGAGGTGTCGAATCCACTGATTAGCTAGACATATCCTTATACATCATACTGGTCATTCGGATTTAAAAATCAAACCCATTTTATGGTTGGTTGCATTGTGTTGCTATCGTTCTCTGGACCAGGACGGATCGAGATCTAGCTATTGTGTTTGCCATATTAAGAAGTACGACATCTTTCTTAAACGTGCTTTCTCTCTTGGAGAAACTGTGAAGATCATTACACACGGGAAATTCGGTAAGAATCATAACTATGCCGTACGTGAGATCAGCATGAAATTTGCTTACCAATAATGCGACTGTTTCAAAGACATCAAACTTCGTTTTGGATCCGACCTGTAACGTCCGTAATAGACAATTAATTCCATGGCTTCTTCGGGAAGTGCTGTCCTTTGACCAGTAAATGGTTGTCATTTTTCTAATTAACCAAAACAGAAGGTTAAATTGGAGATCCATTTTCTGTCTCCGCCGACCGCACCGACATTGGTGATTATCTCGCCCAAGTTTTTTCCGATCAGACTGTTTCCAACGAATACAACTTTTTGTCACGAAAATGCGATATCAGTTTCTCTGGCGTCCTCCGTATCCACAACATTGGACTCAGATTGCCTTTGGTCACCGCTGGTGTGATTCACGGGAGGAGTGTCGATTGTTTTGGTCCGCATCTTTATATCATGCTCATGCGTGCCAGCGCCTAGACTGTGATTATGTCAATACGAAAACCAGGCGTCCTTCCACAGCTGATTCCAGATGAAAATCGTCGACTTAAATTCATGTGGCAGTTTTCGAAGCGGTAATCTTCATATAATAATGCCCAAGACCCGTGTGAACATTGGGAACAGATCAAAGAATTCCTACATATGGTGGCAACTGTCGGGCGGGACAACATGCTATGTGGACCTCCGAACCTAGATTCAGCTGCTCCGCTGGATGCTCGCAGATCCTTTTTGTAAGCTTATATATATATATATATATATATATATACGAATAACACATCAAGTACTCCAGTTCCTTTCACCTCTAGTAGCTGGGAAGAGGAAACGCAGTTGCACGGCGTTAACGAAAGTTTGTAGATCTAAACAGAATTTTTGTCCGACAGTCAAAGTCATTCGAACAAAATACATAAACCTTGATATACATATGAAGTTGTCAGTTGAGATGAAGAATGCAACATTGTTTACTTCGTGACCCGGTAGGTCAAGTGAGTTTGGAATGGTTATGTAAGAAGCTGATGCTGGAAGCACCACAAAAATATGATATTCTTTGGTGAAACTATAATTTCTGGTGCCAGTGATATGAGCAGGGAAGTTTCGCTTATTCTATTTCCCTTAGACTTCTCGGGAGCGAAAGTAGACAATGGTCAGACAAACTAGCTGTAGACCTGAATCGACTTTCACTCAGCTATGATTGGACTGACGGTCTCCTACTGTCTAATTCGCCCGCGTAACATGTGCCAGAAAGAAAACTGTGGTTATATTTGAACTGATGGCTAGCTTTTATTACACTGGAATGTGATATTTGTCTAATTCATTTGAAATCAAAATTTGTTTTTATTTTTTAGCACTGCGCTCTTTGGCGCATCATGCACCGATTACAGTCCCGAGAGGTCTCAACGACTGTTCACTGAAAATAGAAATGATTTCACGTGAAAGTCAGTTGTGTTCTATGCACCTCTATACCGATCGCCTCGTTGCACAAAGATCTGCCAGGCTTTTCCAATGAATAATGAATGTCAGGTGACTTATTGTGCGCATCACTGATACAATGACTGCACAACAAAACACTGTATAGTTCGCTTTCGATGTCCCCATTCACTAAAACTCAATAGCCAGGACCTCGATGCGGGTGGACGGAATTTGTGCTTTAGATGCACTCACTAAACGCGAAGCGCTTCCCATCCACTTGTATGATCCAGTTTCCTTCGACAAATCAGAACTTCTCCCAAATGGTAGTTACTTATGACGAATCAAAACATTTGTGCCCTAATTTGATTGATTGTCTTTTAACGATTTCTAACAGCATGGGCGATGACAATTGGAGTTATTTGATTCTATTGCAGACACATCGGTTGTGCGCTGCACATGTTCGTTGAATGAGTGTTATCGGAAAAAATACTGGCGCATTGTTTAATACCTTTATTGGCAATTTAATTTGTCAACAACGAACCTGAACAAGTACTTGTTAGTGATAGAATTTTGATGACTTGTCATAAAATAACTTGGCGTTTACATCGCGGTTCCTACAAAAAGCATCCAAAAGGAGGCAACCAACCAGCTCTGATGTGCAACGAGAATGTATTAAAATAATATTCGCCTGCTCATTGTGGACCACCAGCTATTCTAAGCATGGAAAGCTTCCAGCAGCATCATTTTTGCCTTTGATTGCCTATTACCAGTGAATCGGTGCCACGAGAGGTTTTGCGGAATGGTGGTCCTGAGCTAATTTATCGCTCTGCTTTTCAATATAACTTGATTATCGGAATGAAGCTCGCCACATTTACTTCCTTGAGTCGAAGAATGCGAACAATTTTGTATGCATTGCAGCACTATAGGAAAGGTAAGAACGTGATCATCAAACTGACTAGTTGGTGTTTCAAGCAGAGTTCTGCCGTGTGAATAGCTTTATAAATAACTGATAAGTTTTTAGGCGCGCTAAGAGATAATAATTTCTTGGATTTTTCTCGTTCACGTTCTTCATGAGTTCTCAAAGTTTCACCGTAGGCTTGAATTTAAGTGGTATCTTTTGGGAAATGGAAACTGCCAATTGTTAGCCCTATCAGATATTGGTATTGTTTTTCCTGTAAGTATTGCCAGCCGGGGGTGGAGGTGGTGCTGCCGTTGATTGTTCTTGAAGTTGCTTTATTTCGTGGGTCTTGTTGTTGTCCATATAAGGATTGTCATTGTGCTAATAATACGCGGCTCGTACTTTGATCCGTGCCTATTGTGAAGTAGAGTGTCAAAAATGGATGACTAGACAGCCTTTTTTTAACTAGTCCAGTGATCCGTCAGGCTGTGGAAGCAGATACGCATGTGTGATATTGAAATGCCACCGAGATACGATTGAAATGGAACAAAAACCCGCTACTATGTTCCAAAATTACAAGTTGGTCTGTGCGCTTCGGAGTTCATTCTCTTTAGGAGGTATTATGATGAAAGTGTTTCAGCTGGACAGTACGTGAGACAATGTTGTCAATGCACAAAAAGTTTTGTTTCCCAAAGAATCCTAGATTCACTCTAACTTAACCACCGCGAAAGCCGAATAATTGGTTAAAGAAAAGCGTGCATCAACCGTGTGTAATTGTATCGAGGATCCATTTTCCCTCGATAAATTTATCCCCTACCTAGTAGAATAAAGTTTTGCTCCGAGACGTTCAGCAAAATGTTATTTGGTTATGCCAAGAACTGGAACGAACACCACTTTTACAAATTGTTTGGCATGAAATCTAGTAGCCCAGAGTTTCAACTTGAAATGATGATCGTGTATAATGGCATACTCAAATTATGATAGTCTTCGTGCTTTTCGGACTAGCGATGAGCACGGAAAGTAAGTGCTCATGTGCGACAATTCGTTGTCTTATTCCGAAACACTAATCAAAATGAGCGCATTATGTGACCCTGTTTATGAAATCGGACGGGGAAATCTACTGCGTTTTTTTTTAATCATGTGCTGTGAGAAACATCTAACCTATGGATCTCTAATGACTGGATGGATTACTGGTTTGAAAATAATCCCTAAGGACAGCTGGTGTCATTCGAACCGATAAATTGTAAGATGAGGTTCCAGGTCACCTTTCCGTTTTTCATATGTGAAGAAACGGAATTCTTGCAATTACTGCTAGTTGGGCAGATGGTTTGTTACATCCTGAAAACCTTTGTTCAAAAAATGATTTGAACTAGTACCTTTGACATAAATCCGTTTCGAAAACAGCTGAATTGATCTATTCCGATCAGTCTAGGGGATAAAATCTCGTTTAACTCGAAAGTGTTTGTTTGAGCCTGCATTTGGTGCAACATTTGTTGTCGTGTTGATTTTGAACGTAAGTTCAATCGATCGGTTCTCATCTGACAACATTTTCATAACAAATGATAAACTTCCATTGGATTAAAGACTGCCACTCTCTGTAAGGATGCAGATGAACATGGGGCTTTGTCCCAACTTTACAGACATTCGACAATTATGGAACTATTCACTTCACGTGATATTCAACCCCACTGGATGAAAAGTGCTTCGAGTACAAATTGTCAGGTCCCATTATGTAATCAATAGCAGATAAACTATATGGTCTTAATTAGTTATTTCAAAGCAATAGCGCCAGTGTAACTATCAGTCTTTACTGTTATTTATAAGGTTAGATCTGTTAGCTCAAAGTTACTGCCTTCCGTCAAAGTTGCATGCCGATGATTATATCTGGGGAGCCGATTTCCGATATTACTGTTCGTTTCAGTGTACCAATACACACCAGACATTTCAAGACAAAGGACATCATCGAATGGGTTTAGTTCAATACTAATTGTTCGTTTACTAAGTGCAGTGGAAATATCCGGGATAACTTTGCGAGTTTCGATTTATGGCAGTAAAACGAATAGCAGCGTAAGTAGCTATCGATTGAGAAACCGCGTTTCCATCAGCGTTTTATATGTCGATCGTTGAAAATGGACAATTCTTCTGTCCCCGTGTTCGTCGGAAATCAGTCGCGCCAACAGTTTTGTCCGTTTAAATGAGTTATGTTGTCCGCCATAGGGTTCAGACAACGATTAACTCTGCATCTGCGTACATTCAATCCCCTCAAACGTGTGAACATCAACTTCAGATACTTCCCATCTGGTACTCACCCCACCCCACCCGGCGATCCCATCCACAAATCACTATCTCTCTCTGCCGCTTTAGTGCCTTTAAAATCGTTTGCAAACCAGCAAATCCGGAAGTATATATATATATATATATATATATATATATGAAAGGAAATCCAGTCAAAGAACTTCGAGCCAAAATCAACAAAAACTGAACGTTTTGAGAAAAAGCAAGAAAATCAGCGATGAACAGTACAACCAAATAAAGCCTACAGAAGGACCCGTCCCCAGGATATATGGACTTCCTAAAGTCCATAAACCGGGGGTGCCGCTTAGACCCATTGTCGTAACAACAACAGCTAGCGAAGTACCTTTTCCGTCTCCTACGCCCATGCCTACCACANGACCAAAACGACACGAAGAGTTCTGCCACATTCCTGGAACAAATCAAAGACCTCAAGTTAGAAGCAAATAAAACTGTGGTCTCATTCGATGTTACATTACTGTTCACAAATATTCCAAGGCAAATGGCACTGGACAGCATGCGCCGGCTTGTGGAGAAGGACTCCAACTTATCAGATAGAACAGCGATGTCTACGGACGATATAATAGTGCCCAGCGTAAAATTCACCAGGGAGGAGGAAAAAGACTCGGCTCTACCGTTTCTCGACGTACTAATTATGAGGCAACCAAACGGGAGCATGCAGACAACCGTCTATAGAAAACCGACGACGACGGACCGCATACCCAATTTCAAAAGCAACCATCTAACCTGCCACTTAAAGAGCTGTGCGCGTACTCTGTTCCATCGAGCCGACACACTGTAGTACACAGCACCTACGGAAACAAAAGCAATCTAGGCTGTTCAAGTTATTTGTGGCCAATGGATATTCAAAACCTTTCATCAACGCCTGTATTCGCAGAAAACAGAGAGCGAATACTAAGAACAGTAAGTCGATCGTGGTACTTCCATACATACGGAGAGTATCCGAAGCGGTCGAACGCATCCTACGTCCACTAGATATCACAATCGCACACAAACCGACCGGCACCCTGAGATCTGTTCTTATAAACGGAAAAGATCGCGTCGACCAGCACGACCAATCAAGGGTAGTTTATGCAGTTCCGTTGACCAACAGTTCTGAATATTGTGCAGTTACCAGAAAACATCAGGCAGCAATTAAGTTGGAGATAAAGACGAGTGACTCGCACGGTGTCGAATCATTTTCCATATTCATCATGGCACGATCAAGAGATACATGTGAGGCGCGATTCCTTTTATAGGAAAAAGCATCTCAAGATACGAAGTTTCTTCTCTACCTCCAAATTTCTTGCCACTTATAGTCTGTAAGCAGGGATTTCGTTAAAAGTCTGTTTGATCTATCGATGTGTCACTGTTTATGAACGAATTTAACGAGGTATGGGGATCTGGGGTTTATGGGTTTCATCGCGCCTCGCGTTTCATCGGCCAAGATGAGACATCAGATCAGTGTGACAACTTAATGGGGTGTTTGTTAAAACAAAAATAACCTCATAATTGCTGTTCTGTACCACTCTGACCGCGAACCAGAAAACATTGAAGTACATAATGCCATCGTGATTCTTTCACGGCTTTCAAAACTTTTTCCACGTTGACCTAGTGCAGCGTATGAATCGAGAATCGGTAAGTTGTTTTAAAGCATCCATCTGACCTCAGCTTTTCGTCTGACCACAAACTTAACAGAAGCGATTCGCATGTGTACTTCTCTTTTCATTGACTTTGTTCACCACTATCGGTGCCTGCATGCTCACATTTAGTAAGATGCTGATTGGATTCACCCAGGCACTGACGTTCTGTCCCACATATTGATCGATGTACTATTTGATGATGCACGGGATCAAGGAGAAAGATTCCATACAGGGGCACTTCGGAACGAAATGTGGCCTGTCTGGAAGTGTTGCTCTCGAACCCTAGCTGAAAATGTCTATTTTTTTTTGCACGTGAGACCGAAAACTGGCTATTTATAGACAATCCGATAATTGCAAGGGTATACAGATCAGTAATTCATGAGTGATCGTCCCACCCACGACATGGAAACAGAATTTGATTAGATGAAGGCCAAATTGTAACTTTTTCTGTTCCGGTGTTCTATGAGACAAAAGCAAGTGGTTTAAAAAGGTATTACATCCTTCCAAATAACGGCTACTACTATATGTCGCCTCAAACTAGGCGTTCTGTCGGTCGTTGAGTTAAACCTGTCGATAAATTGATTGTATGACCTAGTAGCCAGTTAATTTGTAATTAACCGTTGAGTTCCGTGAAACTGTAAATGTAATCGCTTGAAAATCTTTGTCCTTTTACTTTCGTGATGATCTGTATCATTGTACTTTGTCTGATCGATGCTGTTAAGAAGCCATAGAAAAAATTCAAAGTTAATTGTTTGCCTGAATTTTTCCGCTCCTGAATCTGTCTATATCAAATGAATCTTCGGAAAAATCAACACAAATCTTTGATCACAAATTTAAGTATGATCATTTTGTGGAAGGCATTTTGAGTGCAAGATGATCTTAAGTTAGCCGGGGAAATGGCCGGTAATTTAAGTCACAACCTGAACGAATTAGCTTACTTCTGTTCGTACCACATTTTCACAAATTAAGTCTAGATTGATAGAAAAAAGTTTGTCACATTTAAGCTACTGGACCGATGGGAATGTGGTGGGATGGTCAAGTGCATTTTAGGATCACTTTTTAGTTATTCTTACTAATTCCAAAGTGGGTCAAATCAACTACGGGTATATGTTAGGATTTACCTCGTCGTGGACACTTGATCTTCCCAATTAGAACCCTTCTCACAAATGACTTTTAGTTAAATGCAATCACGGATAGCTTTAAAAAAAACGAGAATGATGAATTATTGAGAACAACACAACGTGATGAATTAGTTCAATAAACATTTTTCATGTGACGGTATTTCATGAAATATTGATTATCACTAATTCCGTTGCCCACCTAATCAGCTGCCTTGATCCCATGTTACCTTTCCTTTTTGAATTCAATAAACCTTCCATTTCCTCTATATCAAGTCGGTCGTAAACCACTCCGCTGAGCGAATTATTTTGGAGTACCTTTGAAATACCGAACATTTTTATAATTAGCGAGAACCATTTCAGCAACTTCACTTCCTTCTATTCGTTGTCGTTATTCTCTCTCTCTCTCTCTCTCGCTGTCTCCCTCTGCTTGGAACACTACCTCATACCAAACGGCCATACATTTGTCGTTTTTCACCTCATGCTTCAGATTGTTTCGAACTACACGGCTTCTGACCTACAATTTCCCGTTAGTGTGAGATATTGCGGCAACTTTCTGTTGGTTACAGTGGAACAATTTAGACTTTCTTACGCGAAACATGTTGAATCCTCGGTCTCTCAGGTACACACAGGCAGTTAAGAAAGCCTTATCAATATATTTGTCATTTCGCAACTACGTGTTTATTGGTGCCTTTGGCTTTACTGCTTTCTGTTATTTCTTTCCCGTCTAGAAATCGAAAAAGTCTTGATATGCTTGTACAAAATTTTGATCACTTCCCCTAGTCTTGTTGCCTCCAAATTATAGATTTTTATCTGTCGCCGTTATTTTTCAATTAGTCTTTGTCTAAATTTGTTAGTGATGGAGATCCTTTCTTGGGATTCGACAAGTGCAACGTTGTTACAAACGTCAAGGTCCTCGACCCCATGGGATGCTAGCCAAAATATTGGTACTGCATTCGTTCTACCTGCTCAACTAGGTGGCCATGCCGAAAAGTTTTGAGCATTTGGTTCGTGACTCCACAAGCAAGCGTCATGCACCACAGTGAATTTTTCGTAATTCGAACTGCCAAAGTAGGTTTTTGGGTGAATCAAATGCCATCTGACAACTGGGATTTGTGACCATGATTGACTGCAGCGTATCCATCCCGGATTGGTTAATTCTAATATTTTCTGTGTAAAATTCCGTTTCTTACTGCTCTCACTGTCAATCCAATGGACTTTAAGTTACGAAACCTTTAGAACCTGCTCTTATCCATGTTCGACCTCACTTGGGTGTTAAAACATCTGGGGAAGATCAGGCTAATTTGAGCGATGTATCATAAACTGAATCATCAGATAGTGTGGCAACCGAATGTAATCTTGAAAACGACAAACGGCGTGTAGTTTAACATCTTATAAAGCTTTAGCTGTGATTTTTCGATAACTTTAAGTAGAAGCTTTCGGCTCACTGTAGCTTGTCCCATGATCGATGGTTATTCGTGAGTGGGGGAGGGGAGTACTGCATGACCGACGATTAATAACGAGCCAAAGTGAATAATTTAGGCGAACCAGTGTTTCAGCTGAAAGAAGCACGTCAGTTTGACAACAGTGATAAATATACGATTTCAGTCCTCTCAGTGCGCCAATATTGACACAAGAGAACAAGTCACTAACTGTAACTGAATGCTGCCATTTACATCAATCCACCATTAAGATGGCCACTGAGTAATTGCCGTCTTAACGATTTTATTACTTTACGAATTTTTGAAACGATTTGCCACTTGACCAATGTTCACGCTTTTATTGATTTATTTCGAAGTCGAAGGGAGATTTTTGAGGAATGCATGAACCAACTGGGTGGTTTCTGTTATATATGCTCAGAATTGAAAAATTGCATTGAATTGATGGCCTGACCAAATGTTTTATCGCAGACCGACTGTCAGTGGCCGTAGGTCACGGCGTCTTCACAGCTGACTTCAAATGAGTTTCGGACACGGAAGATTTGAAAAAGCCTTTATTGCCTGTCCAGCAAACTTTGCACTTATTAATTGACCGCATTCATTATCGGATTCGTAGAAATTTCTGTACACTAAATTAATTATTATCAGGTCGTTCATGCCCGCGCATTTTACCCGGAAGGGATAAACCTGCCGAGAGAGCACGTCTATGGGGCTATTGGCCGTCGCGTGCCAATGGATTTGATTCAGCAAATATGTCCAGAATCGAAGGTTGAATACTATTCATTTCTCTGTTTGTTTGTCTGATGGTCTTGGTTGTACTAGCCAGCGTCCGATTACCTACGGTGGAGATTGATCACTAGCACGAGTGTGTGGGAGGGTTTTGTAAACACGTCATCGGGTCAACCAAACAAGCGCGCACACACAAACCTTTCTGGTTGTGAAATTGCAACAACGAAACCTAAACGCTCCGATCGATGAAGATCGTTCCTAGTTGACCTGTGTGTATGCGCGCAAGTGCAATCGGTCGCCGAAGCACCAGACAGTGGCGCCCCCACACATGCGCACATATCCTATGGTTGGATCGCATGCAAGCATGTCACTAAGTCCTGGGTTTGCATATGACAACTGCAGATGCTAGCACCGCAAGAACGAGGGAATGAAAGCAGGCTACCTGCTGTGTACTATCAATGAAGCAGAGGTTGCGCAACTCTAAGCACTCCGTTGGATAGATCGTATTCACGTGAACGAAAGCTCATTGGTCACAGTATCTTCCCGATAAGTGGAAGGTTACCGGTTAAGTCTGTTGGGTTTTTCCAATGCTTCTTCATTCCGATTCCCCGTATCACATGATGACCGCATCGAAGTCACTGGTGCTACTTAAGGGAAAAATGATTCCACCTTACCCGAAGATCAGGTGCAAGACCGAGCTCTTATCCGTTTCTGTAGCCGAACATGATTTTGGTTTCTCAGATGTGTTTCTTGCAATGGTTCGTTTACCGGAAGGGAATATTTGAAGATGAAATCATTCTCTATGCATATATATATATATATACGTATGTGTAAAAGTTTCGGTTTCGCAAATAACAGTGTAGATAAAAATGTGATTAGAGCTGCCCTAACTTGTGTACCAGCACAACAACTCAGGAGTGAGCCATTTGAATTCACTTTTTCCTCATCATCGTTTCACATAAATATTCTGGAAGTTAATTGTTATTCTAGAATAACGTTTTTTTAGGTTTCCCGTGGTGTTTCGTCCCCTTTGTCTAACCTCGCATTTTTTCGACATTCCGTTGTAAATCGAGCCCGTCATGCGGTGCTGATGGTTTGCGCGTACTCCAAACAGCATCGGGAGGGTTGGACAGTTTCTACCGAACATGACCCGGTCCATATAGTGTCAATACTATCGATTTCGCCTACTAACATGCAGTCCTTTTTGAGAAAGATGGACGATGCAACTCATCTGGCCTCTCTTATATGAAGCTAAACCTGAAGCGATGAATTCTTTTCGAGAAAATCGTTTGAATGCCTATATTGATGACGGTACGTCTCAGTTTGATGGTGACGCTATTTTGAAAGGTGGCCGTCTAGTACCTTTGGGAGACAGAGGTGATGTCTGGTGACGATTTTCCGCCGTGGATGGTATAACTTGTCCCATCTTGTTTCCCACTTTATTCATTCAAAATTGCTTCCCTCTCTATCCGCTACAAATCACGTTATGTCGATGTATTTCGTTACGTTTGATTGTCAATGCTTGCATTGCATCAGTTATACAAGCACGCGATGAATTTTCCAACCGTGTGACGACTTACTTTCGTTATTCTTTTCACTCCATTGGTGACTGTTTTGACGGGTATGACAATTCTTTCTTAAGACATCGTGAATTTCTTAATATTATACGGTTCCGTGCGCCTGTCGATGCTCTACCTGATCCAGTTTTTATTTGACTGTCCAAGTATCTTTTGGGCTTAAAGGGACACCGTTTCAGCTGAGTGTCTGATCACATTGCTTTACCTCGATATCCCAAGGTACATTACAAAAATAACCCGTGAACCCCATCTAAACTTCAAGCTTACATTGTGACTATGCCTTCAAATTCTCACGAGAAATGGAACACGCTGAGTGACTGTGGTGTGTCTACTTGCAAATCACGTGACACACTCCTGAACAACGTCGTTGTAATCACCGCACGCAACCAGCCAAACCGATCCGTGGTGGCACATTGGTAAGAGATTCAAGCAGGCTCCCAATGCCGTTGGTCTGAGGATATTCCGCAAATCAGGACTCTCCGTATTTTTGACATGAACACATGATTTGCAATCAAACATAAACAAGCGTGTTCTCAAGCCGCCGGGGCCTCCTCACAGTTTCAGTGCCCACTGGTAGTCCCTGTTCGCACCTAGATGCTGTTCGAATTCTGCATTAATAGTCTTAGTACCAATTTTACGGTAATTTCTTGGGTTCCACTGACTTTCCATCAATATTCACAGTACTGGGAAAGGGTGAATAAACACTTCAATTTCGCAATGGCTTCTCGCCCCAAGGAGACGCACTATGTCCAGCCTGAATGGTCTTCATCCTCCTACCTGAAGCGGCTGCCTCGAACTAAAACAAGAGCGTAAAAGTTAGTCTGAGTTACAGAGTCAAACATCTCACCTCCGCTATAAGGAGTAAGATTATAAAACGAGCTGTTTTTATGTGGACGCACTACTTGGTAGCAAAAATTGTCCCAAAGTTTTGAAGTTACTGGCATGAACTAGCGGCTCCAAATCCAAGCCCGATCATCGAAGGTATAGGCTGTTACCAACACTCCATTCCTCTTGCATTCATTGCTCGGACTGAGCTCACTGTTGCTTCGAACGATTAAAGTTTTAAGAACCTTGCTGACAGCTGAAAGCGATAGGTCATATGGATCTTATTACTCAAAACTTCTCATTTTTCGCCTCTCGTTAACCAATCTTTTAGTGTCTGAATCACTACCGTCATTCTTCGTGAGCGTTGGAGATCGGTTGGAGGAGGACCCCTTCCTAAGAAAAGGTTTGGGAGACACACAAACGTTGCTTGTTTTTCAGCCCCGTTGGAGGTATTCGAAAACGTACTGTTTAGTTTCGTGATAACTGGCTTTCAGTACTCCAATCCCATCCAGTATGCCTGCGAACAGCCACTGCGCACGGTTGACACTGTTTACTACGCTATAGATTCGCTTGTTTATTCTCTCGAAGATGCATCCCGTTAATTAACGTTTGTTTCTCCTAAGACGCTAAAGCTTTTGGCTCTCCTAATCTTTTTACAATTCTTCAGATACTCCGCGGGAACCGCATTGACCATACTGCTTTACATGTCTTGTGTGATTATTTTTACAGCAACATTCAGTTTGCATTTCTGCTAAGAAGTTCCCATCCCATCCAATTACATCGATGGTTTTCCAAGGATACTTCAAATTTCCACACGGTATCTGTCTACAGAAACAAGATTTCTATTGTAAAGATAGTGAATATTTGATCATCACATCTGTTAACTTGGTCACAGGTCAGTAGATCAGGAAAACCATTTTGAATATATCAGCCGATAAACTGAGAGAAAAAAGCCCGCAGGATACCTTCAGTTAATAACAGTTGGTTGAACTAGCCAACTTTCTTATCGACCATTGAAATTTCTTGAGTTACTGATTGTTGAGCTTCATGCAAACGTTTCATCATCAGTACGGGTGACATTGCTAGTGTGTTGACTCGACTAGTGACGAAACTCCTACGAGCTAAACACCAAGCTCAGCTATCCGAACCTCGCAAAACTAACCACCTGTTCTACGATCAACACAGATTTTTTAAAGTATTGCAATCACTGAGTGTAATCTGGAGAAAACAAATATAAGCAATTTATTTTTGCCCATGGAACAAAAAACTGGTTTCTACTCCACCTGGATTTTGCCCTTTAGAGTTAGTAGAAGCTGGTGATAAGGAATCAAAAGCAGAACACATCCACGATTCACGGGTGAATATAGAAGCAGACGTCTTCATTCCTTTATTGATTCCCAAAATGCCTATTGACTCCAGTTTCACTTTATCGCAAAATGCCGATACGGTTGCTTCTGGCAGTTCTTCACCGCTGATGAAAGTCTTGGTCATTTGAAGGGAATGTAAACAAACTTGGCGAATCACTCCCAGCTACTTATTGTCATCGACTATTCGTGAGCATTTTGGCCCAGCTTCCATTTAATGATCAATGCTTTGAAAAATGATTCCTCTGCCCTTTCTCTTGGTACAGTTTTAACTCACCGTCATTTTAGACCGAACATGTTGAACTTCCGTTAGATCACTAAAACCGCTTTTAAGTTATGATGAAACTTAGAAGATGCAGTTGCAGATTTCATCTTCAAAATCCACTTTAAGGCCTATGACGGATTTTCAAACGGAATATTATCCAACCTTAGCCATCCCGTGAACAAAACATCAAATTCATTCATACATTCATTCCTCAAATCCTCTCACCTTTCCCTCACGTCAACTCACGCGGATAGCCTAATTCTGTCACATTCATTGACGCCCAAGTACCAAAACGACATTGAATGATCTTAGGTAGAGCTCACCTCCGACGATAGCCTACTTTGTAGGTGTTCATGCATCTAATTTTGTTCTGGATATTCTTCTTTTCTCATTGTCGATCCTGAAGGATTTCACTAGATGTCCGTTTTCTCCACGTATCTCTCATACCAGTCATAAATTTTCAGACAAAACTGATCTCGATTGGACGCCTAAAAGCGGTACTTGGTTTGCCTTGTTACAGTGCGCGTAGCAGCCATGTTTTGCCATCACACGACAATCTGATAGCCAGAAAGTTTGCTCGCTATTTCATCTTTACCCTCACCACCAAAAAGCAACAGTGAGGCATCGTGAGCCCTGAGGAGAAAAAAGAAAAATAGTTCACGGTGAACGATAGCTCATTTGTAACTTCGGAACTGAAGGAATTTAGATATGTGTTAAAAAATGGATGCGTCGTATAATGCGTTACCCGAAATGTTTTACATGTGGCTGTATATCTGTTTGAAGAAACGATACCGACTTTGATCGTGACGTCGGTAAACGGCAAATGCTCATGGTCCCGCTGTTTTTTGTGTTTCAGCACTTCAATAGGAAAACATATACCAGCTAAACTATGACGTCAGTAAACATTAGTGCTCATTGGGCATGTCGCTAATCTTCAATGTTTTTTCCGGTCATTTCGATGTACAGTACGCGAACGTGGTTAGGAATTCATTTTTGATATCGTGCGTCATGATACATTAGAATTTTGACTTCACTACCCAGTGTGCATGGTGCCCGTGAAATTCTGAACAGTGAATATTCTGTGGGTAATGCAGATGTCCAGGCTGTGATATGCCCCCAAGTGAGCCAAACCGTAGGGTTAGCAGTATTTTTGAGCAAACAAAATTCAGTTCTAACGATACCATTCTAGTCAAAATGACATCTATGAAGTTTTCCATTTGTAACTTGTCCTTTTTCGGTTGCTGCCCTAATCGAAAACCCTCACATTGGCACGAACTAGGGTGGAATTTGTTTTGGAAAATACCACTGTATACGAATTTTTGACCCTTTTATGGGCCACCGTGTACCGTCTATTCGTCGAAAAATTACCCGATTGCAAAATGCAAGCTTGTAACAAATCAGTTATCCTGCATGGTATACATGCGGACACGTGTAATAAATGTTTGATAATTGAAATATTTGCCTCATTCATATTTTTCTTGAGAAGGAAGCGCCGAGTACGGTTTAACATAGATACTGGAAGTTTCTCAGTCTCCTTCATTGGATAACATGACGCTCTACCTTCCTATCTGTTTACTTCATTGACAAGATAATACCACAGGTGACTACTGTGTTGCTCCCGAACGATGTTGATGTCAAGAGTTCTATGTAGCGCGAATCGAAAATTTTCTTTCCAAAACTCTGCAACCCATCAGTTTTCGACTGAGTGCAAAAATGTAATCGGGTTTTGTGTGAGAATACACGTCTTTTGTCGAACAACCCAGCTTGTCCTGATTTGTGAAAATAACGGGATGATTCCCAACATCCAACCCACTCTATTGTAAAACTTTCACACCTAGCGCAGTTTTCGCTTTTCATGTTCAGAGTTAATCTTGACAACCCAGGTCACCCTTGTCCATGTACCCATAGTAGTCTGCAACGAGAATTTATGGGGGAGAGGTGATTAGATCTGATGTCAACTGCTAATGCTCTGATTTAATTTATGAAGGTTTGGAATACTTTGGAAGAAAAACTTGTACCGTATCACGCTCGTTCACTTGTACGATTTTTATGGTCACATTTGACGAATCGAATTAGGTTCCGGTGTAACATGCCAAACGTGAGTGTTCAAGGGCAAGGACGTTTGGAATGGAGATTGCAAGGACGAGCAGCAACGACCGCGAAACAGGTCTTGTGGTTGCCAAGACTTTTTATTTATCCTCCCAAGCGGTACATGCAGTTACAACGTGAATATAAAATTCACGTTATGTCTGCCTTCGTGGACAGAATTTCGACCGAGGTATCCCATCGATATATATATATATATATTTATATATATATATATCTCACCAGACTGGAATCTGTAGCATCAGGAGTGTGCATGGAAGCTCATCGTCGAAGAGTTCACAGAAGAACCGCAACTGCGATTCGTTGATAATTCTTTGTCAGTTGGGCTGGGCTGAGCCAACCTTAGGAACAAGGGCAGAATGCCCCAGAATATATATATATATATATATATATAATCAGGTAGAAAATTAACATAAATGTTGTCACAGTGGAACTTCGCACTTTTCAATCTTGCTATTTTTTGTGAAGCATCGAATTTCACCAAGGAGTGGGGTTTCCAAAATTACGCACTTCTTCAACAATATTTTCCCACATCCCTTTTAGGGAAACGTCATCCCTGTATTTAACTTGCAAGCATCCCGTTTTCCGTTTCTTATGGAGTGATAAAGTTATCCAGTACAACATCACAGACATTGACTATCGGCTTTTATCACAGCAAGCAAAATGGAAAAACCCGACCATAAAACCTGGCTTTCGCTGGGAACTTGGAATCAGTTTCGTGACAAACTGAAAAAATGCCCTGTCAGTCAAGTCTTCCAAGCGGAATTCGAAGACTGTGCGTTTGGATGGACATTGTTAAACGCGTGTAGCATATAGTTTACGTCCTTGAATCATCTCCAACCATATTCAATGTTATGTATTGGCATGAGCACGCATAACTGAAAACGAGCTTGTTCGCCACGTTGTGTTGTTTTCAATGTGTTCTGTGATATTTTTCAAACGTTTGAAGCCCCTTTAGTTCCAAGAAAATCGTTTCCTTCAATCTTATGCTTGCATCAAAGAACAAAATTCAATCGACCAGTCCCCGGTATTCAGCCCACCATGATTTTCTTTCAGCTGCTGGTGCTCACTGGTGAACATGAGAACCATGATTCAAACAAATCGATTGCCAATGCTGTTTTCCGTTTCCAGTAGCAGTTAAGGAGTTGGAAAGGTGGTGCTACAGTTCCATCCCTTGGGTGGAAGTCGGCCAGTTTTTCATTTGGCAGCAAAAACCTATAGCGCAATGTAATGCACAAAACTGCGAGTAAAATTGTTTGGCATACTACTATCTACCTTATTATTAGGCCGTTAAACTTTTGTTCGGATTGCCTACGAAGTTCTTTCGCCTTCCTTGCCTACCTTCAATCACGAGTCCGTTTCCAATTATACTTGATAAGAAGACCAAAGTACTGCTTTATATTTTGGAGGCTGTTGTTCTTTATTTTCACAGCACGTTATCAGTTGTGATGTGAACAGGAAAACACGAATATTGCACGTCGAATTATCGTAAATGTCAGTCTATTTTACAAACCGAATATGTGACCAGGATCAGTCCAGAAACTGGATCTTCCGTTTACTGCAAATTAAGGCTTTGTAATAAACCAGCGAATTACTGGTTATACATTTAGCACGAACTTAAATTCACAAAACCATAGTCCCGTCTCAGTCAGTCCAGATCAATAGGATAACTGTAGTAACTAATTGTCAGGCTGCTATTTTCAAGCTGTCGAACAAGCGTGAACAAAAAATTTTGAGTTGAATTCGCCTTAATGTACTCATCCACCGGTGATTCCAACGGGCCCGGATCTTAGAGTAATCAGAGCACAAGATGTCAGTCAATCGCAATAAATCAAATACAGTAGCCGTGCCCTGTTGTGTTTGAATGATTTCAAAGGACCCACAAGTGTGATATCATGTTTTACCAGCAGATTGAACCTGTTGATACTGAGAACTGATGCTAGATTTCAATTTTATGAATAACAGGAAATTCATATTTGCAAGGGCTTTGGAATAAATATTGGAATATCAGATTCATTTTCCCAAGCAAAAGACACCATAATGCTGGCTGGATAGCGTATGCACTGCTATTTAATGCCGAGGATGACAGACTAATATGGTTGACAGGACAGCAAGCGATTTTTGATTTATCGGATAAAAACTGTTGACGAGTTACTTCAAAGCGCTAGCCTGGTGCATTCCTTCTTTGCCTGGACAGAACTGCTACGTTAGCATCATATTTACTGTATAAATAACCACAACAAACCAGAAAAACTCGACGAAAGTAAAAATGTACCAGTACTTTTAACGAATTTGAATTTTGATATATTTTGTTGCTCAGATGGGGAATTTTCAAAGTTCACGATATTTTGAAAATGCATCAAAACTGTTATTATGGGCCCGAGAATGTCTCCGATAATAAGACCAAACTGGAATCAAGCAATCAGCATCGTGACATTAGAGGCTAAAAGTCATGTGTTTGCACCCTGCCGCCAATGCTCTTTTGAATAATGTACGGTGGTCTCATTCTTGTAAGTGGTATACATTATTTTGCCATTAAAACGGAGTACATAGACAAAAGCGGAAAACCAAAAGCTGTCTACTGTCTCATGGTATTTCTTTAATCCAAAATAATTAAGACGAGTTGTGTTTCAGTATTTGCAAACTCCTTGTTCCTGTTGATCGTGAACTACTTTGAAATACTTTTAGTTCCTGATCAATCCGCCTTCAGTTCTTCAGGTGACAATATTCATCCGACCTAATCGAATTCGATGCCGTAGTGACATGCTTTTAGACTTTTGTTTGCATCTAGTCTTGTTTGAATACAATTGGTTGGTTGTCATATCCGCGGGGTCGAATTCAAAAGCTCGGCATCTGCAGTCCAATTAGTACTGTGGGAACTGCATGCGTGCACTCACGTTGTGTTTTGTGACCAGCTTGTCGTGGAAACTTTTGAAGCTATCGCGGTTGAACAGTGACGGAGTGAATCATCAGTGCTGTTTCACTCATCTGTCGTCAATATCTGTGGTACTAGTGCAAGGTTGCCTGATCATGTGAAAAACAGAACAGAGCTGAACTGAACAATGCTTCCAGTTTCGATCGTGATTGTGTTGCAGGCGATAGGTTGCGATTTCAATGCGGAGCCAGTTCCTCATCCGAAGGGGAATTCACCGGCTCAGCTAAGGCTGGAACAGCATGCAAAAATGATTGAAAAATGCATGGGTGAATGGCCATGTTCACAAGGACCGCCCGGTGATTCCCGTGAATTGATGAAAATTAAAATGAATTCTATATGAAACCCAAAGATTTTCTTATCCATTAATGTCTGTTGTTCAGGTTACTTCCGCGAAGCAAAATTCACATATTCTCACCTTTTCGTTCAACGTACCTTTGTACTTCACAAATGACAACTGAGAAACAACGAGACAGTTTTGAAACACACATAAGCGCCGTGATAAAAATTCGTCCAGTTCAACAATCTGACACTGTCCACGTGAACTTCAGGTGGCGCGAAATATGAACCTACGAAATGGCATACCGAGCAAATTATTTGCATAAACATGAATAGTGGATAGCCATAGTATGTCGGTTTAATCTCACACGTGTATGAAAACAAATTTCTCGCCAAGTGACTGAGTGTCTAACCAGCTGTTTGCGTCTACCGTTTGTCAGCTCGTGCGACCGGATCAAACTTGAAGGTTTGCACTCAGTGCTGAAAACATATCATACGCCGTAGACGTGCTAAGTTTGATTTCTTCTCGTTCACTTTGTCTGATGGTCGGCCATTAGGATCATGCTGGGGCAGTGTGTGTCTGAGCGCGTGTGGAATGCACGCTGGACCGGGTGCATTTCAATGACAAACAAAACACCGGACAGATGTAATTCAACTGCAGGCTGACTGATTAGTGAAAACATTACGGAGGGATGTGAGGCAATCATGAATGATTTTTTTTAGAAATTGGGCTCATTTCTTTGATGTGCAACAGTGATCAGGGATGCACATATTCGTCGCATGCACCTTCGAGGAGACAAAAACAAATTCACACTGTCACCATTGTCCACGGCTGACTACAAGGTGCTTGGATAAATGAAATGTTTGCCATCGAATTTCGTTCTTATTAAGGAAATGAAAGACGTCTTGAGAACGATCATGGTGCTCCTAGGGCTCTAACCTCGAAATGTGTACAGAATATCCAGGCGAGTAGAATGCTTGATTGACAATAATAATCTACCGAATGTTGGATCGTCTGCATCAAACTTAAGAGCCGAAGAACGTTTTCTCAGACGCAGTTATGACATTAACGTGCAGCGGTGATAGTTACTTGAGTATATGACTCGTTTCTAGCCTCTATGTAACAGGTTGTCACTGGCTTGCATTCTAGTACTACGATCAACATATGAACTTCCTTTAGCCAATTTTGCATCCGAACTAAATAATGCTGCAGACGAAACGCATGTTAATCATTCACGAATCTTGAATAGTCTCATCAGCTAGCAATAACATCCAAAGCACTTCTGTGCTAACGGGAGTCGTTGCTGAACTACTCTGATTGCACGCAGGGAATAATGTTAGACAGATAAATAAAACCGCTTCGTCTGAAATTTTCTATTTGGTTGTCGGTGTGAGGTAATCTGATGACGACGGCCATTTGGTTAGGAATTTTGGGCTCGAACAAGAGGAGAATCATAATGAGTAAGTGTTAACCAACTATCAAACTGCTGCTTGTGTGCCTAAGCTCGTCAAGCAACATCTACGACCTGATATTTTTTCTATCGTGTCACCAATTGCCGGCAAAACTGCTAGATGGAATTTAATTAAACCATCAGCCTTGAAGTGTAACCGGACAGACGAATCCGAGGGATTAACAAACTGATGAAATTCAGCTATCTGTTAACATGCTAAACTAGTATGGCTAGCAGGCCGATAAACGGTGCTAATAAATCTTGAAAGAGATAACCAATATGCTTATCCAAATATCCTAGAATAATGAATGCTTTCACCATTCTTGCTACAGTCCGGATGGACGAACAATCACTGACTGACAGTACTTTCAGTAGAGAATTATGGAGGTCAGCGCCGAATAGGATTTCCGTTTTTCGATGATACCCACCAGTAATTCCGCTTTGAACCACGAATACTGTTTCTATTTCCTAAGTGAATTTTCGTCCTTTCCATTCATAGCCTGCATGTAAATGCACTCAACTTGTAGCTGATTGAAAGTTTTCTCTATCGAGATTTCGGCGATGCTAACATGTCTTCTCTGAGCCGATTGCACGTAATTAATCATGTTATAATGCATATTTTAGCCTGTTGAGGTTCCATCAGTGAACAAGGAAGAAGCCAGGAAAATTTTTTTTCGACCAAAATACACCTCGCTCAGACACACGGAGAAAAAAGTGACAATGCTTTTGGGAAATTTACCCGTCCGTCTTACAGCCATAGGGCCGTATGGCTAGTTCCTATCATATGATTCATTTACACATCCAGGTAAATAGTCCTACAAATTGCTTTGACACCAAAGGCCTCCATGTTTTAGTCATGATTGCAAGCTAGCGCTTTTTGAACTGAAAAGTACACGCTCGCCAAGTATTCACCTTAAATCAGACACTGGAGGTAACTAAACCGAGTACAGAATCACTCAAGGTAAAATGCCATCTATGTTTGTCAAACATGAGTCAATCCTGGCACCTTCGTTGGTGTTTCAAGTTGTATCGTTTATCTGACTTTTAACCTACACGTGAATGACTTCTCCGTCTGTCTGAAGTGCTTAACATTTTACGATGATAGTTCGCAAATTACTAGCGATCCAGCTAACTAAAAAGATAAAAAAGTGAGTCCTATAACCGAAAATGCTACAACCCGAAAGTTGGCCGGACCACAATTTGCAGATGCGAGAAGTCTGCCAGCCTATCCATGTCTCCACGCACAAGTCACCAAGGTACTGTGAAGCTAGCTATCTAAATGCCACCGGGTTACTCCGTGTTTGGCCTGGAAACTGCTCCCTTCTGCATCTTGTTGGTAGGTCATAATTTAACATCATCACCTATATTGCCCAATTGCTTGTGTTCATGTTAATTCCTTGCTTTGTGATTTACATTAAATCAACAACAACAACAGCAACAACAACAACAACAACAAAAACAACAACGGTAGCGGAAGCAGCGAAAAGAACACGTTTGCCATATATATACATATATATATATATGTACATATATATGCATGTCTCAATTTATTGTGTCGTAGCACTTTTGGTAAACAGGCATTTTCTACAGAACTACATTCCATACCTGGTTCCGTTCACTTTCCACTCAAAACATGCCGCTGTTTCAAGTTTCCATCAGACTGGTGAAAAACAGTTCGCGTGAATCCGGTTTTCGGTGACTTCATCTGATATTTCAACAAGCTTGGCATTTTTGAAAAACGCCAAGCTGCTAATTATTTGGCCTACAGATCCGTACTACTCAAACGGCCAGTCCATCTGATTGATTTTTTCCCCCGCCCTTTTGAATTCTTGTGCAATAGAAAGCAGACTAAGTCGGAATTCTGCGATCACGACAAACAGCTTGAGTTTTTTCGGGACTCACTAAAATTTTCCGTCGTTTTGCCCTATCAGTTTTCTGACACTGGGCAAGAATACACTTCATTTGATCATGTTTCCCTCTGGTAAAGTAGATGTTGGCTTGTCAACAATAGCAGCGCGCAGTAACAAATGAAACAAAGTCACAGAGTGCGCGATCGGCAACGGATGTTGGACCAACAGATTGAAATTACGCTTACTGTTGAGTTACATATGGAAGTACATGAGTGTTATGGCTGGCCGGTCAATATATCGGCCAAGTCCAAACTTAATGACGTACTCTGTTGAATGTGTTTGTTTCTGTTCATATGCCCAACTGATGGCCTGCTGTTTTACACGCCTTTACATGAGCTCTTGAAAGATCAGACTTCGGGATTGGCACTATCCGAGTCTGAAAGACATGTAGGTGACGCAACATAACTTATCACATTCAAATGACTGAAACAGGGATATGTCTGCAATATTCTTTAGGGTTAATAATTCCGGTAGTAAATATTAAGTACGGGAATTTAAAAAATTGTCGAAGGGGATAACAAATGAAGTAGCTGACATTCCCGACGTTAAGAGAACACCTGTCTCCTCGAATTACTGAGAATCAACTTCACGATTAATTTTCCATGAAAACCAACTAATAATCTATAAAAAATGAAGTTCTTTTGAGTTCTTCGCGCTTTCTTCTGTGAAATGCAAGGAGCTCAGGTATAGCGAAATAGTAAGAAAAATGGGTCGGGCTTCGTCTCTCCAACTCCTGGTTATACGCTGATTAAATTTCGTGTTAAAAGTGTAAAGCTTCGATGAAATTTCACCATATACAGTCAATACGATGGAAAGAAATTTGACAAAGCTGCCTGCGGGATTCAAATTTCATCAGCTAATTTGGATCCATTCAGCGTGTCATCCGCAGCAGTGCTTCGCTTTGGATATAGTACTCGAGATGTGGGATTAAATCAACTTCCGACTGATGGTGATTTCAACTGGATCGTAGGCGTAACATGTTTCCTATGGTAAAATATGTAGTAAGCCTGATTTTAATACGTGCAACGTTATTCGAATTTTTCTTATCAGCTCGATATGCGTTCAGGGGGCTGAAAAATCTTACATAACGACTTCCGTCGATTCAGTCACAAATTTTGTAGTAAACTGCTTTTTTTGTTCAAGTTGAACATGATTCATGAAAAGGAAGAAAAAACAATTACAGAACGAAAGCAAATTAAAACTGTGCAGACTGCGAGGAAAATAAGATGCAATTATATATTCCTGGCCGTGGCACAGGCTATTATCACTGGATAGTTAGAACTGCTCTTGTGAACTTTCACCCGGAATCGTACTATTTTTCATCCGATCAAATTAGTCGGTTATAATTTTCTCTTTTTCCCTCGTTGTTATAAGCTGATCTCCCCGTATACTCCTGTGTTCGCATGTCGTACCAGTCTATTCAACATTGCTGAGCAAATAGCATTCTGGTGCTATCTGATACCATTAGAATAGCAAGCGAATTACAGAGCAGCTGGCCACAGTGTATTAGATCACTTGAAAGGTCTCCTTTAACTAATTCACAGGATTTCTTGAACCAGCATTCAATCAAATTTTAGGCTTTTGGTAGAGGCTTTCTGGTCAAGTGATCTGTTTGCCCTCCTGGGGACTGGTTTTCTATGGGATGCGACTACCGTGAGGAAACCATGTTCATCGTTGACAATTCCATTCCGCTATGGCATTATGCTACGTCCGGCTTGTCCGCTGATGTCAGTGGATCATTTGTTACCGATTATTTTGACCCACAGTGTGAAATTTATCCTTGTATGAATAATCCCTAAAGAAGAAATTGTATGGTGTGCAAGCTACTTCCTAACCAAAAGTCTACAATGAAAAGTGTGTGACGGGCGGTTTTATCTCAGCTGCTCGAATTTGAAGCAGAACGAATATAAATATTTGGGATTGTGTACTTCAAGGTTTGTATAAACCATGTCTCTCACGCGCAGCTCGTCTCCGGACCGACTAGAGGTGTGAAACCTCATGGGAAGATGTCTGTTCCAACAAGGGATTACCAGTAAATTGTGCCTTGGGCCATGCAGCGTATTCAAAGTTGGTACGAATGACTGCAACAGATTCAAATGAATTCAGACATCGGCCACGCCACCAACGCCTGCAAGTGACCGATGCCGTCGGGATTATTTTCCTATGAATGCACATTCCGAAGGAATAAAAACTGGGACCAGTGTCATTTATTGCAGATGCGCAGCTTGGTATGTAAAAACCATGGGTCGTGCCGCAAGCTCTAAGAAGTATGGAATTCAACAATCGGACCAATGTTTCTTGTTCACGAATTTTCGTGATGTGACCGTTAATTAACTTCAGGGGAGATAAAACTATGAGGCAGTTCATTTGTGAGATATTTAGAGGGAGCTATTCTTCGTTCTTCAGGACCCCGTTATCATCGTCACCCCTGTAAAATAGGCCTTTAGAATGGACAAATTAGGCGGATTATGATAAGTTCAATACATAAAGATGGTAATGGACTCGACAAATCAGGCTTAAAACCCATTAAGCCAGTCACGCAGGCTGAAGGGAGGATCCATCCCACTTCCTCGGAACCTACCACAGGAGGAGGGGAGAAAGCTGAACTCAGCCATAAAGGAGAAAAGAATACTTTCGTGCAGGGTTTCCGGTTAATGAATCGGAGACTTCTAACGGGCTGGACAAACCTAATACCTCTGGAAAGCTATATCCAAACCATATGTTAAACAAAGAGGACAGGGCAGCGATGGCCAGCATTCTACTATCTAGTGTTCGTGGTATTTCGGGAAAAAAAGAGATGTGCTGGAGGCTCCGATGACATAAAATGCCCATCACCGTGGTGCAGTCGGAGGCCTGGATCTGAGAAGTCAAAGACTCAAAGTCTAATTGGACCTAAATTGTTTCGCACGGATCAAAAAACGAACTGCTGAGGACGTCTATAAGGGTAGTGGGTACCGACTCGTCATAAAGTTTCCTCGGGTCTGAGATCAACACAACTGAGGTAACTTCGCTCTAATCACGCCAATCACTAGTCTGAGGAAAAATGCCGCATGAGAAAGTCGATGAATGCTGTGGGACCGAATTAGCTGGCAAAAAAATCTGACAGTTAGTGTTGATCGTTGAAGACTAATGTAAGCTATTTGATTTTGATTAAATAAGGGAATTTTTGTCTATTCAACTTGGATTTTTTCAATAAGGTTGATGGGAATTAGAGAAAGCGGTCGGGAGAAAGAATCGATAGAGGATTTGCAGCCGATGTATAATAGACGTGCTCTTCCCTTTTCCGGGTGTTAAACAGGGTCCTTTTACACAGTTGCGCGGGAAATCCTCGTTATCAGTTATATCGTGACTGAGATCGTCTACCTCTGACTTGGAGCTGGTTGACTAGATCTTTTCCAACCCATGGTTCATTGCGCAGCTGGTAGTCACTGCTGGATACTCGGAGACATCTGCGCTTTACACAATGACTAGGGATCCGGCTGCTTTGCGAGAGCTATAGATAGATTTTGTCGAGTCGTTAAAGATCGTGTGCATACTTGGTTTGCACCGGCACTTGCACGAACCCAGTCAAATGCAGGCAGGATAAGCATTTATTCTGGAACTAGTATTCTCCCCAAGAAATTCTGACGTGTCCAAAGTTGACATTCTAACATCCTCCCGCACCCATGAACACTATTTTCCGCAGATCAAAAAGAAAACCTAAACAGACTGAATGTCTGGCGTATCCCTCCCGATGAAATGCGAGAGGCAGCTGCTATCAGATAATGACGTGGATCAGTCTTGGACCTTTCAAAAGGAGAAAAACCGTTGGACTACCGAACTCCCGACTGCCTCCACACAGACTACGTAGCTGCCGGTGAGGGTCTCCATGGTCCGGCAAGGAATTAAGGAAACACTTAAACCTCAAAAAACGTGTATGGGACCATCACCAACCGACTAGAAGAAGATATGACAGGTACAGAGAATTTATAAACTTTTGGAACGCTCTTAAGCATATCAGAAACAATCGCATAATGAACTTTTGACCGTGGAGTCCAAATATGCGCCCAAAGGCTTGTGTGAGTGTTTAAGAAAGAGGACCAGATAGTGTCTATTGCTAACTGAGATTCCCGAAAGGCTTCCATTCTGGCAAGCGAATATGGCTCTGTGCGCTAGCCGGAGGTCCTGCTTGCGCTACTGTCAACGTCAACTGATATACCAACAATGGTTAAATATTTGTTAGGTGACAAGGAGTTTGCGAATGCACTCCATTCAATGCTCTTGCACAAATCATCGAAAACGAATGGAATTCACTCAAAAGTACCAAGAGAATTAGCCCAGCATATCACACAAGCGTTACCAGGAATTTTTCAATAAATTATCAGAGCGGAGGATGCTGGCTGGAGAGCAGAATGGAGCTGCTGAAAGCTAGCTTTATGTGGGAGGCAATCGACTACCGTCCCGTGAGTCTCACATGAGTGGCAGGAAAATTGGAAGCCCCAGTTACACGACAATTTGTGAGACCAGAAGCATCTCAACCCTCAGCAATATGGTTTTTAGAAGGGATTCTTCAGGTCTTCTGACCTATGAACATCAATCCCGAACAAAAACAGAACTATCTGATGAATGTAGACTTCCGTAATACGTCTGATAAAATCACACACTATGGATTAGTGTTGAGGCTGAAATAAACTGGAATGTTAACAAAGCTGTGTTGTTGGTCGTTTAGAAGTTTTCAAGCAACGATGTCTACGTAGTATGGCTGGAATTAAATGAAATGACCGGGTGCTTAATGTGGAGGTCAGGAATCTAATATTAGGTGCTGGTTTTGAGAAAACCTTATTTCAGCATATAAAACGTAGTAGAATACGCTGATTCGGTCACGTGACGCGTAGGTCGAACACTCGTCTACCATATCGTGCCCTATTTTGTATTCCTGTTACAGAGTTGAAGAAACTATGTGGGGGCCAACGGATGACGTGGCAAGGTGAAATGAGAAAACCCATAGCGAACTTTGGGAAATTAGGTGTCTCACATCTTCGTGGTTGGGGCCCGAATGACCCATCAACCTGTTGGCTGGAGATACTGAAGGATATGACAGCGAACCGTGAACAGTGGCGATCGCGTTGTCATTTTCTATCGACTCAGAATGATTGAAGGAATGCGTTTTTACAGTTAGATTGTGTTCCGTGTGTTGGCTGCAGCAGCATCTTATCTTTTCCCGCCTGTCTAGGTCCATTCCCTGTTCCATTTGGACATTTACTCTTTTTATTGATTCATGTAGCCGTGGGGAAAAGATAGCGTTCGGTGGGGCTTGGCTTGCCGTTTAACGTTGAACGATTATGATTATGATGATGATGATGATGATGATAATGGTAATGATGATGTTGGAATGACGACTTCGTGCCACGGACATCATTCACCTTAACCGTCGCCAGCTTGTAAGCTGACTAGCAATGTGCCCCACGACTGTCTTGGAACCACGGTTGTTCTTGGCTTTCATAAGCGATTTTTCACTGGCTGTGTAAACGTCTTGCTCAATTTATGTAGGTGATCTGAAATTATAGGTAATAATCAGACAGTCTAACGACGAGAGGCAGCTCCAGGTGGGCTTGAACACCTTGGTTCTTTGGTCAGCGGGTCACCATAAATCAGGGATTATTCAGCTGGGGCCTCTTAGGATGAGCCACTCACATATTTACGCTTTTCAAAGTTTCCCGCTGCCACCAGGAGATAGTGGATTTAACTTCGTTGAAGACCTATGACTATATCGACAGAATCCAAGGTTCCTCTCGGGACATTCTGGAAGATATATGCCGGTCTTTCAGCCGGCTGTCTTACAGGGGTTTCAAACACCTTTAAACTAACCACGCTTATCTGAAACTGGTGTTTGGAGAGATTGCTGCTTGCCCATGTAAGACTGCATAATTCACAAAACTGGAGAGGATGCAGCGAGCCAACACTCGCCTTGATTTGGGCGATTCAGTCAAGTGGAACGGTTATACTTGACCGATTTGTTTCCTGAGGAGCACCACGGTTTCCGTGAGAACCTAACTTACTTTTGATATATCATTCAAAGAGAAAATAAACCAAAGAACACGAATATACACTGACAAAGGTGGAGTCTACTGGATTGCCTCTGGTCTGTCTCCTCTCCTGGCAAGAAACCAGGTCCTGGAACTCTCTACTGATATTGACGACGGAATAGAATGACTGTGGTAAATCCAAATTACTATTGGGCACTTGTTTGGTAGTGTTTTTGGTGACGTCATTCAATATGGGGATCAAAAGGCGCTAACTGCAATGAGGCTATCCGTGGTGGACCTCCTCTGACTAATCAAATAACAATGGACAATGGAAGTCTTTAATCAGTCTTCACCAATGTTGATTTCTCTGCAGCATCTCGCATACATATGTTCGAATGACTGAATTTAGGATAGGGATTTCTAGGCTTTATGTATCCACATCAATGTATTGAAACAATCATTTAATCTAGTTGTTCAGTTTAATTTCTGAAAATAATCTGTTGTTTACACGACGGCAAAAACATGCGCATGATTTTCCAATTCCTCTTTCTTCACTTAGCAACCAACCCACTGGAACAGTTGATAAAGAAACCAGTGAATCTCCTCGCAGAATAGTACGACCTAGACAAAAGAGAAAGGTTTCACAAAGGAAATTCAACTTTCACACTGTGGTTGGTTTCAAATGTGAATAGCCTCCATTTGAGGTGGGCATATAAGCAAAAATCCAAGGACCGAAGTGGCAAACAACCGATACCCTTATGGACAAGAACGACTCCTATTACAACCGGCAGCACCTGATGGGCCGTGGCCTACCTACACAACAATTGTACATCCAAAGCCTATCAAACGGAACAAGTTGGACATTGCTGACTTTATTATTTTTCCTCTGCTTATTATTATTTTATTATGGAAATTTTACTAGGCCCACAGTGTATATACAAATCTACGCACCGTTTTCGCGCACTTCATCAGGCAGAGTTAACGCCGCCTGCTTTGTGAAGATTACGGAGTACATGAGAAGTTACGCGGTTGCTTATTTTAAAAAAATGCTACTTCGGAAAATATTCGTGCATGAAAATCTTCGCGGCTCGGTTTGGTCTAGAGTGCTTCATTGTGTGTGCGTGTGTGTGTGGGTGTATGCAAATTTATAAGGTCACCTCGTCAGTCGAATGGAATGGGGGTGTGTGCACACGAATAATTCAGATTATCCTATCACAATATACATAATAATGCCCGTACGATATATATATATATATATAATGTCGGGTTAAGGTGATTTTCTTGATAGGATGCATTTTTGTCTTCATTAGTAATCGCATGCTTCCTTTTGTAGTCAGGCCCAAACAACCCGTTTCATTCTTGATTTTCGGAAGCCTTTATCGCACCTGTTATCGTCGCTTTCAGCACAGTTTTCGAAATCTTGGTCACCGCAGCTTTCCACTTCGACTGGAATCGCAAATTAAGAATGGTGCTAATTTCACTTTTCACATTTTCAAGGTCTCTTTACTTCAATTGGCTAGGTTTTTCTCCGATTTTGACGCAACGTCGCGGAGAACCAAGAAGAAGAATAAAAGGTTACTAAGTTGTTCAAAAACACAACTTTATCTGGTCCACGGTGGTCGTACGGCGTTTGGACGGGAAATGTCCTTAGACCCATTCTCGTCACTCTCAGTAACGTTGACTTTATAGCACTGCATTGCAATTTATTGCCTTGCTTTGCATTGCAATTCATTTCATTGTATTATACTTCAGTAGACAGCTTCGACAACTTAAAACCAACCGTCAAAACTCTTGTGCTTCTTAAAACACCATTGTACAGGATGAAAAGGGAAACAAAATGCCTGTTTAGAAAAACAGTAAAACAGAGTAAAAACACCGGGCAAGCTACCCGTTAGACGTGACTTCACACTTGATTATCCCACTATTAGTCAGATTTTTACTTGGTTACAACGTCCTGTGAATGCAGCTCGGAAGAAGCCTGTTGCTACCAAAATTTGCGAATATTTGTGCTGTTTATAACTTTGTTTGCTTGATTCCGTGACCTTCTGACCTTCCAGCTTGGTGTTTGCCTTACTAAAGTTCCAACACTAGATATGGTTACACCGATAAAGTATGATAATGTCACTCCGTTTGGCTTTCTAGTGTCTGCCATTTGAACGCCAAGCTTAGCAGTCAAAACCTGTCTGAGAGTGTTACCGATTTGTCACTTCTTCGGTCGATTTCGGAAGCCGCAACTACGGCTCACATGCGCTCAACGATATCTGTTCAGAAAACCCGAATTGCTTGTTTGCAAAAGGCTGGAATATGTTACCTCTAGTTAGACGATCAGAAGGGGCACATTCCATCATCCACCTCATTCTCAACAAGCAACTGTATTGAGGGATGAATTAGTTTACTGTGGCTGCGAATCAGGAAATATAAGCCACTGCCAATTCATTCGCATCCAGATGAATAGTGTATTTGGTTTGGCTTTTTTGGAAAGTTCCGCCACCATAGATAGACGTGCGCATCTGGCCGTTGTCTGGTCTTGACTATCATGCACTTGGCAAATGATGCAATTGTGATATCATTTGAATTGGAACTTGGAAAGACTTCAAATGGAGTGATCGTGTTGCTGCAACTCTCTCTTGTTCTGGTCGGCTGAATGAAATAATGTAGGATGTGTCGCTGTCATTTCTTTTTTCGCGAGTGCTTACTGGTGCTGCATTTCGGAAGACCTAATGTGCTAATCACCGGAAAACAAGAATTCCGAAGAAAACAAAATCAAACAGCTAGTCAAAGGTAGTACTATGGCGTCCTAACACGGATGACAATAATCAACTTCGGTTTCGGGAGGAATCCTATGAACCTTCGGCTTCAGCACACCTTGTCACGTGATCCAGCTCTATGGTGTTTATTTTGCAGATTGATTTTCGTATCCACGTCAACGAAGCTGAATTGGTAAAATAACCATTTGTGGTGTAAGCTAAACTGACATGTACACACATTAGTAGCTCATTCCGTGCTTTATGGTTAAGATAGTCTAGTGTAAAAGAAATGAGACTGACTTTAGTATCACAACCAAATACACTCCTGATTGAACCAGAAAAACAATTCGCCAAGTTGCATCTACTTCGTGAATAAGCAATTATGAAAAATGGCGTTACTGCTAGAAGGTGTGGTAAGCAATATTTTCAGTTAGCGCGGATATCCTCCTTCAAACCAGATATTCACTGAAGTTTTGTGTCTGCACCCGCGCAATTCTGTGTCTGAATTGAATTCACTGTTCATTCAATAATTTATTGTATAAGTAGTGCACAAAATTAATACCACAATAGAATACTTGCAAATGCTGATCTGCATGATAAGTTTCACTCAAACTTCTTTGCCTTTCATACCTGAAAGGCAGACCGCTTCAGATTTATAGGATTGCTGTTCATTGCTGCGTAGATTTTTCATTGAAAAACTGATCTATGCCGTGGGTCTAGTAATTATATAACCGAATTCTGGTGTGGTGGAATCTTTAGAAGAATGCGCTAAGACCTATGCATCCCACGGAGTGGGGAGACTAATTTTTTGGCGCAAGATTTGACTTTGAAGATGGTGAATTTGAAGCGGTAAATGTGGAATCAGTCTGCTGGTCATTGAATATAATTTGACCTACTTTTTCAAATTTTGAAATAGATATGGAGCTGTAACGGTCAGTTTATTCCCTCAAAAAGGCAGTTTTTGGAGTATAGAACTAAGAAAAACTCAGTAAGAACCTGTTTATTTGTGCTTTGGTGTTAAAAGGATTTAGTATTTGGTTAGCTGATCTGTTATCAATATTTCGGCCTTTTTTCTGATCACGTTTTTACGCGGCTGGAAACGTATGTGCGTACTCTTTTCGCCAGCTTCAGCAGCTTAAAATTTCACCACTCTATTTGTAAACTGTCAGGCGGTTCTTTGTAATTTCTCCATGAAATGGAGCTGAATATTACATGTCTTGCCTAAGGAACACGTTAAAGCGTTTCACTTTATCAGAACTTGAGGTGCACGAAGTTACAAAGATCAGAGTGACTGGTAGATTCGCGGAGTGCTCACTATCTACTAACAGTTGCATCAGTGATTACGATAAATCACGTGACTGTGTATCAAACAACCGGACCATCAACTAACAGCCGCCTAGACCGAAAGGGTGGCTACTGGGCGACCTGTCGAGTTGTGCAATGTCAGTATCGAATAACCGCTTACGTACCGTTGATCAGTCAGTTTAATAAACTCCGACCTAGTCTAATCTTCCTTAGATCTAATCTTCCAGGATTTTCTGTCATAATAACTTTTCTATTAAAGTCTCTAAGATTAACAGTGTGATAACACCGACTGCAGTTCCTTTCAGTATAGCTTTTTTATCATTGTCACAGGGAAGACGTTTTTTGTCGAAATTTCGATACAATGGAATGGCGAATGCTGATGATGCACTTCAGCATTAAGTGGATCCCATATGCCGGGAGTTTTCTGTCAACTAATTCAAACTTCGAATTTCCAAAATTTGCGAACTGAGCGGTTGTGATGCAGTTGTTTATATGCGTGGGGTGTGTAAAAATTTATTTGTCAGCAATGCCAGTGTAAACACCATGGGCGATAACAAGCTATAAGTTCGATTTCTGTAGATGCCTGTTCTCAGAGTGGGCCTGTTAGTCGGATGACCCAGGCGTAATAAAAATTCGCCTCGCAAGCCCCAAGTAAGCGGTGGTAAAACGGAACTACTTCGTTCACAATTCGATAAGCATTAGAGGAACCGAGTTACTTTGCAGTGCAAAATGAGATGCACATGCCGAGTACGAAGAAAGCGTGCCACGCATCTTGACCCCAGGCTATGCTTCAATTGCACTTCGAGGCAATTAAACAAGTAGTCGAGTGGGTAACAAGCAGAACAAATTTCTGCATCCCCAACTAATCCACATGGATTGTAAAACTAGGTTACCATTTGAAAAACAAGAAATCTATCCAAACTATTTCCAACGGCGAAAAAGTGGAGTACCATTAATCAAAATTTGTTCGGTATTACTTGGTAGGGTTCAACCGCAAGCATATAATCGGGGATTAAAAAAAGCAAAATAAAAACAATCACTAAATCGGCTTCAACCGCATCTTACGGGGAGCATTTGCTCCATACTTGTAACTTTAATGTCACAAACGACCTGGTCCCATGACTGAGTAAGGTCTCAGCGAAGATGCACAAATGCGTCTCAGTTTATTGACAAATGGTTAGTAAGCGTGAAGTATATTATCGCTAAAATGATTTCATTTCAGCCATTATTGCATTTAGTCGATGTGAAGTGATTCAGTGAACGTGAATTGGATGGAAACAGCAATGAGTGGATGTTGTTGCACCTCCCGATTTGCACGACACATATGTTTGTGCCATGGAGCTCATTTTTTGTTCCCTTATACTGTTGAATGCGGAAACAGTCAGCGGTGAAACATTTCGCTTTTGTCCCGCTTTACACAATTTTTCCCTTGAGGTAGTTCCAAGTTGTTGATTTTTCGGAACACCGTCCAGATACGTGTCGTCCAAATTTTCTCATGTTTTGATTTAGTATTCAACCCACTGACATTGCTGCCTTGCCTAATTAAAGCAAAAGAAGAATTCTGATCGTTTTCTAACCTTGTCGTTCCCTTTGTTTATCTTGGTGTCAAGTGCAGAAGTGATCCGCGTTCATGCCGACCACGATGTGTTAAAATAGGATCCATACATCGAGACGTTCACTACTCAGACTATACTGTAAGTATTTTACTAAAATTCGACTACAGCAACCAAACCACCATTGGAATGAGCTACTGACTGAGCTATTCAGGCAGAAAGTACTCAGCAATGAAGACTGGGTTTAGTTTACACCTTTCTAACGGTGCATGGGGAGATCCATAAATGGATAATCTTCTTGCTGAGATTTTCGCATTCCACTTGTAGTATAATCGAGGAAAAAAGCAATTTTCGATTACGGAAAAAGAACACGGGGATAAAGTGTTATGGAGAAATTGTTGTTTATGATGCTTAGGATCGTTATTTCAAGACAAAGTGCCTTTGAAGCACTTTGGTGGGAATAAAAACTAGTTTCTGACTTAACGATAAATACGACTAGACAAGACCTAATGCAGTAGGTTTGTTTACGAAACAAGTAACATTTCTGAAGATTTTATGGAAAAACCTTGGTGGTCATAGGTGACGAGCGAACAGTTAGTGCCGGCGAGAAGTAAAACAGTTGTGATCAAGCAAGTGGCGAATATCATTCTTGGATCATGTTGTGTAGATATTCGGACCAAATGTTGTTAGGAGTGTATCGAAAAATCGATGCGCCATATATTGGTTGTAATTGTGAATGATATAATGTTAATAACACAGCGTTTTTGGTAGCTGTAACGTGCCAACAACGCTGTGTTATTAACATTATATCGTTCACATGTTGTGTATAGTTGGTCAAAAGTATCTGTATTGCTCCAGTAATGCATCACAGTTTTGTATCAATCGTTTTTTTAAGCTATTTGTATATCTCCCTTAGACCGGACAGTAAGGCGATAATGATTTGCCCAACGTTATGGAATGATGTGGCTATAAATAAGACAGCTCATAAAACCCGACTGACAGTTGCAAATCCCGTGGAAGTTGTGATGGCTAATCGCACACTTATTTTCAGAAGTGGTGTGTTAAGGTTTGCACCTACTCTAGCAACAACTTGAAATTGACCTACGTACTCGGCCTGACCTGACTTACTGATCGCCAGCAGAAATATACAACATCAAACACTAGCAGTCTCCATTTCCTGGTCTTTCCGGTCTACGAAAGGTAAATATCCACTATCAAGTATTATTACATGCGAGGAAATTTCGCGATCACAAAGTCGTAAATGAAACAGTCATTCTGTATAATTATTCCACCCTCTTCCCAATGTGCAGAATTGTTTGAGCACTGTGGTTGATATTACTTAAAAGGAACTTGCTCGGTATCTACTACCATCGTTTTATTTACGAGGCGGGGGAATTATATGACAGCATATGCTATCATTTTTGGTTTGTTTCTTTACCGAGGCGATTACGGGCTCCGCAAAATTTGATGACTATGAAATGCGGGTGTACTAGCTGTTTTTTTATATCCATTCGTCGAGTCTGTTAGGATTCACTTTATGTTACAGTATCTGGTAATTGATGGCTATTGAACAAGCGTATGTTTCCACATGTGGACATTGGGAGAAATCACTTCCGACACTGTCAGGTATCACGCAGAAGGATAATGACAAACATTCTTTGTTTCATTAAGTGACTCGTCGTGTGCTCACATTTGCTTCGAACACTGAACCACACAAGAAATATATCTCAGGACATGAGATACATTTTTTTGAGAAAAATCTACTGGCGCCAATTTTATCGTTGTACCTTGTGGGAATCGAGTTTTCGGTATGCGCGAAGAGTTACATATTACTCGGGGCATCATCAGTTTGCGGATAGGAGAATGGTTTCCGTTTTGGTGATCAGCTTTAAATGAGGTGGAGTCATACTCATCAGATGACTGGCAGCAAAGTAGACGAAGCACTGGGTCTTCATCTGGCATGCGTTTTTCCAATAAATTGCTTCAAGGCGAGTGTGACTACTGATTACATAGGTTTGCAACGCATTTCTTCCTTTAGGAAAAGTTAAAAGAGGCGTACGAACTGAACTTCTCAGTCGCCGGCTTAGAGGTAACAATCGACTACTTGGGGATAGAGTCTGAAATAGTTAAATTTAGCGAACCTTTCACAAACTTCTCTTTGTTCTCTTTCCCTGCCGTGTTTCCATTTTCCGCCTTGGTTCCGGTGACGCAAGATCTGTAGGTAGTGTAGGTTTTCGTGCCATTTTTCACCATGCTTCAAAATTAGATTCCGGCTATCCAAAATATCGACGTAACTGGCTCACAAAGATCAAACGTGACGTATTTTGCACCCGCGTACTTATACATTTACACTCCAACCTGCAGTGATCACATATGCGTGAACTCAGTTTTCGATCAGACACAGTTATCATATCTTGTTAAGGTGAAACATGTTTCTCTGTGATGATTCCGAATTACAGTGAATTTGTACGTTTTCTAACTAGAACAGGCAACTAGTTATGGGATCGCCAAACATCACTAACCCATCTGTTCATAACTACACATGGTCTCTCCCATCTCGCGCATAATTTGACGAAGCACCTGTCGGTTTTCCCGGAGCATTGGACTAATGAGTCACTTTTAATTTCCTTTTGCTCTTTGGTCTTCCAAGTGAATCATACTCAGTCACTGTTCACGCCCGCCTATCATCGATTCAAAGGTGTGGTCGCTCGGTCAAGTGATCAGCGCTTTATGTCTCATCCGTCACTCAGTTATTCACACATGCGACTCCTTGCCGTTGGGGAAGCTAACTCCTACATTTAGAGACCAAACATCCTGTCTGTAGCGTGTATGTTTGTTGTCCTTGTGAGCCATAAATACTGTTTTTGTATCTGTTATTCGTTTGTCTGACTGTTGATAAAAAGCAGTCCATCGCAGAGAAACATGACCAGTAATGGGTAAATAACATTGGAGCAGAATACATAATAGGATGCAAGGGACAACTGCCAAATTCCTTCAATAACTTGCACTTTTTAGATCGCAAGAACCTTGATTTTGTGGTGAATTTTCAAGCAGAACACGGTTTCCCAAAGCCTTATCTACGACCTTAATTTTATGATGCTTCTGATTAACAGCTGTTTGAAAATTCCTAATCCCGCCCAGTAATTAAGTCTGTCATCGGCGAAGTATAATTTCACTGCAAGATTGATCAGTTCATTAAGTTTTTGTCGCGACCGGCTGCCATTCGAAAACACATGTTCTTCTCTACTCGCTGCCAGAACTTTTATTTACGGTCTCAGTACTGTTAAGTTGGTGTTTCTTTTAATGATACAACATTCTTGATCCTCGTTTACGGATGGGAAGCCTCCACGTGTCATCATGTAATCTGACGTGTGCACTTAACAGGATTGATAGCCTAATAAACGTAACATCTTAGCCAGTTCGTCTGACTCGATATTCTAAACGTCAGCTGGATACTGTACGGAATGGAATGGTTCACTGTGAATTCAGCATAACTGATTGATAGCAAAGCCCTAACTGCGTAGGAGACCGCCGTTATGCATTAATGTTTTAGGTCATAACTTCATACCCAGTAGTGACTGGGACGGAAGTCTAACTGGAAGACTGGCTGTCGCCATTACTAGTTCAAATACATATAAACACAGTAGATCAATTGTAATGCTAAAGCCTCAATGAAATTGGACAGAACCATCATAATACATGTATGAATAATTAATTAGTTTCAGTTTCTCATGCAGTAAACTTAAATTCGGGGGCGAATTTTTACTTTCGTATACTTGTGTTCTCGATAGCAGATACGTCACTTATGTCCACGGTAGCGCAGTTGTTGAATTCTCGGTGAGTATAACGAGCCATGTGCAGAACTTAAGGGAAATTCCATGCGTTTTTCAAGTGCAAACGCTAACGCTGCAAACTAGGCGAAGAGCGGGGGGTGGGGGATGGAACCAGAAATCTCCCACCTACCGAATATATGGCCGTGACCAACCGATCTTCACAGTCATTATTGTCAATTTCAATAGAACACAAGTAGATTGATGAAGGTAAATGGGTAAGTGAGAGGCTGACTGCAAACTGAAGCATAGAGAGAAAACGGAAAATGACGTGACGCATTAGCAGAACATGTGACTGGTCCCTTCATCGTCACTTCGTCTCACGACATCTCGGTAAAATGTGCGGTGTTTCGGAAGTAATGGTTTCTTAATACACAAAAGATCATTCCTTATTCATCGTTGCCGATCAATTTTCATGAAGAAGACAGTGTAACTGAACAGAATCTAAATGATTTTAGCGGACATCCGGTTAATTTCAGAGACGTACAACCCGCGGCGCCATGGCAACAACTGGGGCAAGTTAAGGAACCAGATTGTAGAATCACGCACTCCTCATCAGTGACTGGAACAGGTAGCGGCTGGTTCCAGTCGAAGACAAAACCAATCCTGACTTGGTTGATGCTGGTTTGATTTTGCTCTTGGTAAAACCGGTTTCCATGTCGTAGAAATGGTTGCGTTCAGAAATGAGTGTTGTACAATGGAAACCACCAACACTTGCCAGTTCCTCAGGTGGCATCTTTTCGACTGCAGGGATCACCTCTAAAATATTTATACGTCCAATGCGCAATAAACAGTTGAAACCACTTTCACTGTTCCATTTTCGTCATCGAACAATCCAGAGGCATCGATTATCACAGTAACTTTGGACTCAGTCATCCATTTCATTTATCTTATCCAACCTGCAGTCCTGATTGCACAAAACACTATAGAGCAACGGATCTAAGAAAATCGAAGCGTAGATGCGCTCACAAGTCGTCACAACTCACTCACTCAATGCACCACGTCACGTTGCTTTGATAAAGTTCACTAAGAATTCCATGTAACTGTGAGAATTTTCTGTTCACGTCAAAGGTGCGTGATTGTAGGCCAAAATATGATAAAAGATAAAAACTGAGATCAAATGTTGCCTGCAAAATTTCATTTGGATAATTGGATCTTTCATTTGAAATAACCATTTTTTATAACTTACGGCATAAATGAAGTGGATGACAAAAATGGTGTTTTGGAGAAAATGAATTTGCGCCCAAGTTGGCATTACTGGACACTGAGAACAGAGCTCTTTGAGAGTTGCATGACTCCGGGAAATGTAAGCGCTGATATGACGAGGCTCGTTGTTCTCGGAGTGGGAACGGTTGCCAGTTGTAGGTTAAAATTTTGCTAGTGTCCGGCGCCCGAGCTAGTGGAGCTGGGATGGGTCTAACTCAAAAGTCACCTGGCAGTGCTCTCCAACAAAAGCAGAGCACCTCGAATTTCAACCTTACGGAAAAATTTAGATTTCAGGCTCTTAGGTGCAAAAATTGACCCTAGTAAGTTTGAGAAATCGTTCTACGAATTTTCCGGGTCGCATTAGTCACACAAATGTAGGATGAAACAATTGTGATTCTTGCACAACAGGGCTTGCCAAAATGCACGGATTAATTCTTAAACCGGTTTGTATTTCCTGCTCCTACAAAACTGAATGGAAACGTACTCTTTTAGGCCCTTGAGGTGAAGTATTTAGGTCAGCAGATTTTTTCGTAGGACCAGGACTGAATAAAAATTCATTTGTACTCGGAATAGGGAAAACTGAGTTTGCAAATTAAGAAGTAGTTTTATTGTGCGATAAAAGTACATCCAGCAGGAGATGACCATGCGTTTGGGAGCGATTTGCCCGACAACGGAATCAACGTGGTTACTAGCGGCTGGGCACAAACAAATACAACTTATCAACTAGCAATTGCATGATAAATAAAATTTCGTGGCCTATTTTCCAAAACATTGGGGATGCTAGACTGCGGAAATTCCAGGAGTTCGTTGATCACATTAATTTCGGCGAAAAAAGCCGTGTCCATACACGTATATGCAGGTACATAGCAACATCACAGTTCCGCGTTTGGTTGATTCGATTGCAAATTTTTCACGCTTGAAAATTGACACCTTGAATTTGGTAATTGTTTGTCAGTTTAGCTTGGTTAATTTCATGCATTAGTTACTAGGATTGGATGGTTCGAGCTGAGGTACAAAGCGTGGCGGACGGGCTAATTCATATATCACCGGTTTAGTCAAAACTAGAAGTGTGAAGTTAAACGTTTAAACTTCGGCTGCTTTCTTCCGCTGGGGTGATTTCTTATTTAGCGCTGACCACGACAGGCAAACATTACAGCATTTGAATAACCGGATGTGCACCAACCAAGTCCCTTCCTTGGAGTTGAGTTTCATGTATGGATGACGTGAAAGAGTTTGTGCACTTGCCCTTGCACCCCCTAACTCATTGTCTTTTATCTTTTGTTTTGCAAATTAAAGGTTATAAATAATTTTCCTGGAATATATCCAGTAGCTGTTAGCTGTCAGCACCCGATGCTGACATGCACACCTAAAGATAACAGAACCTACGCATGAACTGGGAATTTTAACGACACATGTGCACATTACTTAGCAATCTATTAACTATCGAGTTTGCCATTCGGACCTTCTTGGTTTGCGTAGAAGCAATGTTCACTAACGCATATCTGTGGACTATTTTTTATCTAGTAATTCTATGGTTTCTCAAGTGGCATGGTGCGATGACAGTTGTCAATGTGAACTTAATTTCAGATTTGGTATTTTCAAAGAAGACTAAACTACCATTGACAAATGCGAGTAGACATTTGACTGATATGCATTAGTCAGATATAAGTAAATGGCATGCAGGCTGTTGTTACATGACAGTTTGTGTGATGCAAAACATTGATGCGTCTTATCCGGGATTACAGAATGTGATTGAGGCAAAAAAAGGCTATCGAAAATGAAGCTGGATTCCAGTCCGAAACAAATACAATACTGGTCTGTCATTTGACAAATCAGTGATAAACTGGCGAGTGATTAAACAATGAGAGAAATGGTTCTTATTTTTGCGCATGTGCAAACCCGAATCAAACAAAATTCACCAAATCTGCAGCATTTGAATAATATTGGCAAATAAACAGAAAGGTGTGCACGTTTCGTCCGATGGACACGAGTAACTCTATACGGCTTCCATAGGCTTTGAAAAAACGCATAATCCGCACTCCAGATCACTTTAGCTCCACTTGACAACCTGGTGCCTCCGACTTTGCCTACGATCGACAATTTTTCCAACTCTTTCTGTCCAGCGTTTGTTGACAGTACGAATTTCAAATTTTCAGTCGGCCGGAAATGCGGTCTGGAGTCTGCAGTCGACCCTGAATCCGTCTCACGAAACCTCCTCCCATATGTATGGCCGAACCCGCAAACCAACTGGACTGAATACTTGGCAGTTAAATGTACTCCTGTCGGAGGAAAGCGATTTCGTTTGAAAGATAATTTTGCTCTCAAATTGCTGATGGCTGCAAATTGGAATAATCATTCTCGCTGATGGTTGACGTGAAGACAGTTGGTGTACTGCAGTCATTTTGTGTATGCATTTCTTTACCTGTTGACGGCAGCCTACCTGCTGCTAAACCGTCGCCCAGGGTCACGCTGAGAACCAAGTACACATTGCGCATTTGCGCTGCTTGGTGAGACTTTGAATTTCAGGAAATCTATTGCGTTTTCCTAACTAGTGATTTTAAACCAAAACAAACATACACCATACAGGTCTAAAGAAGTTGTAACACTCGTGCGTTGGCTTCACATTTTTGTAGTCGTGTGTGGGCAAAGGTAGTCCATTTATTTTACCAAATGACCACTTTATTTGTGGAAGAGATCACTATAAATATGGATGATTAAGTCATTGTCTAGAGAAAACATTTTTCCAGTAATATTTTAATATTTAATCTGTTTTTGATGTAGCATTTGCACTGTAACGAATTTTTCAAGTGGATTCCCGATTCGTAATCTGGCCGAAGACTGTCTAAATATGGAAAACCAAAGTTCGGCAGGCATTCATGATACTGGCCATGGTAACAACTACTAGGCGAGTATGTTGTCTGATATAATTGGTATCATCGGTCGCCTTCCTTTACTTAGGTCCCAGCTAGTTGTTACTCGTTGCATATTTATCAGCTGTACCATCAATCACAAAATCTGTTTTATCTGTTCCCAACACAACAGACATGATCACGTGCCAGTACAGTCTAACGGTAACCGCCCTAATAAAATACACTGCCAAAATGTGATCAGCCTACGCACTGATGTCCGATTCGAGCATTTGCCAACCCTTGAACAACGGATCAGCTTCCCGGATTATTCCTGCTTAGCTGATCCAAAAGCCGTATAACATGCTGTTGAATCTAATCAGTAATCTAATCGGGTTAAGCGTGCAACATATAGTGCTCGGTATTGACGGTTTGTTCGCAAAATTAGCGCACCCTGTTTTGTACGTGAGAAAGCTGTCAGGTATGCACATTCTACAAACTTGAACAGGGACCTTTTGGATTAGTTAGCATTGTTTGGCTCGGTTTGTGAGGCGAAAATTTATTAATCTGACTTCATGAGTCAATTTCCTTTAGTCTCAGTGCACTTCCAACTGAAACACAGAAAGGTTCTTTGGGTTAAAAGCCTTGTTCTAATTGGCGAATATTGAACACAGCTTTGTTTCTTTTCCATTCCTGTGAAATATCTATTCAAACCTCCTCCTTAAACACCATCAATCATTAAATCGTAATCGCTTGCTTTATTCTGTTTGCAAAATAATGCAGAGAAAGAAGAACTCAACGTCGATGGATGTCCATTTCGCATCTGTTTGCTCGCATAGGCGGGTAAAGTTGAAATGAAACGACTCCACTTCCGGTCGAGTGGATGTTACTTGTGAGTAGTTTCCATACCGGTTAGCTTGTGACGACAACTCAGCACAGTAGTGACTAACCTGAAGCGCATTGTCTTCGGGCGAAGCAAACAGCTCCTCCATGTAAACAGAAAGTTCAAATCTCAATGATTTTGAAAATTTGCATTGGTTTTAGCTCAGGTTCTTAGTTTTCGTGAGGTTCTGAATGTTCAGCTTGGCGTTCAAGTCGTAAATGTTTCATCACCAGTAGCGGGGACATTATCAGTGCGTGTGCGCGGTTTAGCGGTATTCCTCTATCATTTTAGGCGTCTTCAACTCTGTTCAGTCACCTCGTAACTACAAGCTTGTTTTACTGCTACTTACCCGTTGACCTTAGGAGAGTGAATTTCGGGCCGAAGGATTTGAACTGCTCAATTATTTGAGAATATTTACTGGTGCGTCCTCGTGGTTGCTTCCGCATAATTAATTCAACTTCTTGGTTGTAGATTCGCATCATTTGATTCCTGGCTTTCGTATCTAACTGACCGGTTTGCTCCTCGTAAAACGGAATAAGCTGAACATCCACTGACGATGTCACCTCACTTGCGAATGAAACGTTTTCAATCTGAATACCATGCTCCCCTGCCAGAACCTTAGGGGAGCCTGGAATATTTCAATAACCGAATCCCGTAATGTGCTTGTGTAATTGCGTTTGTCCATTGTGTTTCAGACGGTTAAGGCTTGACGAATAGGGCATGCACACCTGCCCAATTGGCGGTCCAGTCACAGCGGATGCAGTCAAAACATTTGGAATTTGAAAAACCTGGGCGATGGTGAGAGGCTCACTTATCGACACGCTTGTTATCTAGTTCCTCCCAAGGAAATTCGCCTTTTCATTCCACAACAACGTCTACTAATTGGTACTCAATCAGTGATCATCAAAGTTACCCGATAACTTGGAGTTCCGTGTCATCAGTCCAAACCTCAGTACTTTTGCTTGCCCAGCTCGCGTATAAAACAGGCGGAGGTGACCAGCTAAAATACAGAACAAATTCCGTCTTCCATGTACTTTTTATTCAAAAGGTAACTTTAAACTTTTTTAACTAAATTTTGGGCATTTATGTGGGAAGTTTGCAGTCAATGGAAACTTTCAAGGATTATTTTTTTAAATTTTAATCTGCCAGTTCCACTGACGTTGCCAAACAGTCCGTCGAAAACGACAAGTTTGTTCACTTTTGGGAGAGAACTAACCACATTGGTCGACGCCATGGGGCAGCCGAAGACGAACTTGTTGCGAGTTATACGTAGATTGTGAAACTATCAGCGAGTTACTGGCATACGATGTTACTGGTTTCACGTCATTTGATACAGTACTAAACTTGCCTAACACTTTCTGTACATTTTTGCACACGTTTTCCTACCCGAACCAACTGATCATACAAGCACGTCCTAACCGCCACCCAAAACAACGTGAACAGCAGCGACAATTTTGCACAAGCCTATGTGCATCAAGTGCTTTGATGGAATACAATCGATCGGTTGTTGTAATTGTGAACCTGTTATTCTCAGTGTGAAGTCAATTTTCCATGGTCTACTAGTTCTAACTTTCAGTGTATTTCCACCAGTTCACACGCAAGTGTGCAGCACGTGAAAACCTTTGGTAATCAATTGGTTTTGGAGGTCGATGACTGACGGTACAGACAGCATTGTTTGGAAGTTCCACCCGCCAGTTACCTTTCAAGTTTCCACGAGAGTTAAAGGCTAGTTTGCATAGGTACTAAACAAGCCACGCTACAAGAATATGGTTGCTAGAGGAGTGGAAGAATTTGGCTAATGAATGGATTTGCCCTGGGCCTGGCAAGTTTATCAGTAAACAGTTGTCGGTTCGAATTACTTACGGTATCATCAGTGCATGTCTGAGACCATATTTTATATTTGATTCTCGGGTTTCTTTTGAAATTACCGATCAAGATCTTGTTGTCAGTTGACACTGGCATAGCTCGGAATGAAACCTTTTTCGTACAAGATAATCTCGATGTCAGGATGTCATGTCATTGATTTCCTGACTGTGCCGAGTGGGTCAAATTTGAAGTTCGCAGTCGGCAGACATGGTTTGCGGTTTATCGCGTGATTTGTTTGCTGCTTCAGGGGAATACGTGTTCACTGTCCACGACACTAATGATCATGATAATGTACGTATTGTAACTAAATGGGTATTCAAGAAGGTTGGCAAGCACCTGGTGAGTGACTAGATGCTTGCCCACCGATATACTAATTAGATAAGGTATTTTATTTTTGCCGACTGAGAGAAAGCCTGCATTAAGAATACAATGAACAATATTATTTTCTGGGAAGACTGCTAATCGGAACCAAAAAGGAGTAGATAAGGTTCGCTAATTAAAGCAACGATACTGACTAGTTATGGTGTGGTTTGGTAGCACACGAATAAATGAGCGTTAGTGATTTCATTTGATATATTATTTAATAAGTCTAAAGGTAAAGACAAAGAGATGATAGTCCTCACATGCAACCAAGGAAAATAAGCTGCTAAAGAAAGTGGGAATGCAATCTGTTTGCAATGTTTTCTCAAAAGATTTGTCACACAGTGTGATGCACTTAAAACGTAGCTGTTTGGTGGAATTCATAAGTGTCTCAGTCTGAAATTGACAACAATTCAAGAAGGCGACATGAACCGAAGTCTATAAGACGAAACATCAGTATTAACATCTGCATATAAAACCCGTATGGTATCCCACAACATGGCAGTTGCAATTGGTCAGTCAACAAGCGGATGGTAGTACAACAACACTTGCCCGTATGACCCGAACAATAAGTTGACCTTCGATCCCAGTTCACTGAGTACACAGATGGGTGATACGACTATTGCCGTGCATGAAGTAGGTTTATCCATTATTCGTCTGTACACTCACCGAGAAAGTTTTGCCTGAAGTTCTGTCTCACGATAGAACCGGAATTATGAACGGATGTTCTCCATCACAACACCATAGGCAAACCACAATTGTAGTTCATCGAAAGTTTTCCCCCACGTTAGACATCATTTAGAGCAGAAAGGGTGCTTTTGACTAAATTATTAAGTTGGAATATTTATATGAATTACGTTGACGGAGTAGGTCGACGAACTGGTTACAGTTCAAAAACTGATAACGGAAAATGTCAGAAATCCTCACTATACAGGACTATTGCTTGGGCAGGTATATTCCCAATAGATCAGAACATTTGGCTATTCCCAAGTCATGCCAAGCGAACATTCATACGTGCAGATGAGTTCTTATCCTTTTTAACCACAACTGAAAGTGATCAACCCATTAATGCATGAATTAAAAAGAAATTCCATGGCACAGGGCAGACTGTTTCCAATGCCATTCAAAGTCCATTTTAAATTTCAACACTATTTCCGTTCTACTCAGCAAGTAAATGAATGATAAGATGGGTGACCTCTCATGTCTGTTCCTCGGTGGTTTTAATAAATGAGTTATGAAAGCCGTCAACATACCTAGTTGTCCGAAATTGACAAAAAAGAGGCGTTTTTTCCTGAAAATCGACTATGGATCTCACACTTTTCCAGAAACTGCATTCTTGGTTGACCACATTCCCGTGGTATGGGGCAAGACTAACAGAAATAGAACATTTCATCGAGCGCAATAATTCACGAAAATGGTTGCACTAAAACGCTTTATCATGTTCCGAAACTTCCAATTTTTAAATGATCCTATTGGTATTTTCACTCACTTTATTGGGTACCACAAGTGGAAGCAACCAGTTGGGTGAAGAATGAGGGTTGCAAAATTCACATCCAAATGCGTAGATATTGACATTTAGTCACCTATTGATTTCCCATATCGCTTTGCCCGTATAGAACTCTATCCCGAAAAGCTTTTGTTTACCCTGATGGGAAGGACTAAGCGAGAGTCCATGATAGAAAAAGGGTGGATCCCATAAGAAGCGCTTGATCACACCTTGTCAATAGTCTTAACCGTTACTCCTGACGAACACAATTTCATAACCGGTCGATCGACTCGGCCCGATCACTTGTACACGTAATTGGGTATGTAGATCGACATGTGAGTTGCAGTTCTGTTTTGATCCTGCTTGGCCGATATAACATCAAATGTTCGATCAGTTTAACTGCTGGCAACCTTCCACTGATCAAAACCTGGCAGTTTTCTTCTCACGTCTGTTTGTTTGATAATCGTCCACGATGAACTTCACCTTCTGTGACGGAATGCGCAAACATTTGCACGCACAAGCATACACACACACATACTGATAAAAACAATATGTCACTTATTCACTCATACTTCAGTCAAGCTGCGTCTGTGTAGGAACTTATGCCTTCTGACAGAGATGTTTACAAGTTATATTCACGTTTCACTGATGAGTTGCACTATAAAGACATGAAGGTGTCCTCTATGACTACCCCTACCGTGGGAAACCTTGGTCTCCGCGGCATACGGTGAACTAGAAAAGGAGCAAAACAACCACAAAATGAAAGCCGTTCAGGTTCTAAACCCAGTTCGAGTTCAATTATTCTCTTGGTTGGCATTAGCTACTATCTGTCATTCTCCATGAAGATGTGCATAGCTTTCGGTCCAGTCCCTCAACAACTCCAGTAGCCGAAAGTAAATTGGAAAAATGTCAACATTTTCGTATTTTTAAGGTTGATGGTTTATTAAAATTTACTTGAAAGAGCCACTGTGAGCGACATGTGAATTCCAAAGCTTAAAACTGCAATCATACTGTAAATAGCCGGCGACTAATAAACCGAGTACGTCCGACGGCTACATTGGACAGCGTCTTAGAACTAAGAAGATCATACATGAAGTCAGGTTTCGAAAACTACCTTTCTTCCCTGCAAAATTGTATCGAAAAGTTTGGGGCAAAAAATTCGCACAAGTCCATGGGAGAAATAATAGTCTGTGTCTTTCCCCTTAATTCTACCCAAATAAAAGGTTATTATATTTGGACCGCGCCGCAACAGGGTTTCAAAGATAAGCTGAGACAAACAACCATTCACTTTCGACAAACACGAGCTTCATCGTCTACTTCTTTTTGTTCAACCATTTTTAGGAACAAGTTTGTCTGATGTTCATTTTGTGTCGATTGCCTATCGATCGATCTGTCCTGACCACATGCTTCACATCCGCCTTCGCGAATTCGACCTGCACAAGCAATTAACTAATAGCAACGAAGCCTTTGACACAGATTTTTGCTCGTCTACGGGGATCCGTTTTGGCCAGAGCATCATTTCAGCGGGTCCTAACCAATGCTGTTTCTTTTCTACTAGGCTAAGAAGATAAATATTGACTGTTAAAGTTTAAGATTTTAGAGAGTGCCTGGCATTAGTAGAGTGAGCGAATTCGGTCGTCTGAAGTGTTGCAAGAATCATGTAGCTATTAGTTGTAATTTGCTTCAAGGGGACGAAAGAAACAATTACTGCGCATCCGGACAAATAGGCCGATAGAATAAATACATTCAAGTCTTTCTCAGTCAAATAGAGAGCAACCTGCTTCGAGAAGAGTAAACAAACTAGTATATCACTCCCCTTCCCCTAATTTAACAATCATGAAAGGGCCTTTCATGGTAATGACAATGACAATTGTATTAATTACATTAACTTAAAAACATGTTGATGAATTAATTTTAGGTTCGGTTCAACAACACGCGTATGAAAATTCTAGTTTCATATTACCATGGAATAAATATTCCCATTTAGGATTTTAGTTCCACTGGTTAGATAAAGGATTAAAGCACCATCTGATGAAATGCATTTCCATTTGATGCCAATACCGTTTCACGATATAAAAATATAGTCTGAATCGGCTCACTGTCGTTCACTGCGGAACCTTTGACCAAAGCACGTCGCGATCACGTGATATTTATTTGATCGCAAGTTAATTTTGCATTTTGGTTTTTAACTAACTGAAAACGGGCAGAAACCGAAAAAAGTTATCGAGATCGTTCAATAAACAAACAGTCATTACATATCACGTCTGTACTTCTGGTACAATTAGGACTTGTAAAGGAAAAAAACCTGTTGCAACATGACAGGTAGTTCTTGGTCAAACGAACAGAAAATGATGTGAACTTCACTTTACCCATTTTTCGCATTTGGTTTCTGCGACCTCCAAAACTAAATTCAAAGGACATCAACAAGATCACTACTGATCAGAACGCCAGAGAAAAGTGCCACTATTCACTATCTTTTGCCCGACTGCGCTGCACTCAACACACTTTTGTTCTCTTTTACCCTATTCTGTTCTACTTTTTTCTACCCACTTTATCCAATTTTACTTTTCTATTTTAGCTACGAAAACATTTTGGTCAGGTGCGCTGGAATTTGTCACATGAGGCTGACATAAACAGAAGCCCAACGGGAACAAGTCAGGTATGCGAAAACACAGGACACCCTTTTTGAGAATTCCACTCTCATGTTCTCAGAAATACAAAAAGAATTCATCATCAAATTACATGAGTAAAAAAGCCACAATATGAAGATATGAGTGACAGATGTCACCACCAATTTCATCTGTCCCACGACAATTCATTCATCTCCACAGTGCAACACAGCTGGATACCTTGAAAATCTACAAGTCTGTCAAACTGCGGCAATTGTTTAATAAGTCACTAAGAGTAACACCACTTGAAATGTTTCACTGTGCAATAGAGACTTTAAACGCATCATTGATGGAACACTTGTAAGGAATTGTCACGCGCATTGCTTTTCATAAAAGCTGAGTCTGAAATATGATCAAAATGCACGATATAGGATTAACTGCCGATAGTTCTTTCGAAACCACCAAAACGAGGTCTACTATCCTCTGATAGTCGACGGCAATAGGTATACTTTCACAACAGTCGATCGCAGATAAGTAGGCAACTTTCTTCTTGAATTATATTGATTACCAATTCGGCTTTTTTGTGTTAGTCAAATTCTGTAACTGCTTCAATCGACCTCTTGAGACTCAATATTGACCAATCAATGACTGGCGAGGAGTTTCAAAATTTTCGAATAAATCGAGATTCACCAGCTGCATCGCTCGTCACAACTTTGAAGGAGTCACAGTAATGAACTCCATAGCTAACCGTACTATATGACTGGGCAATAAAAGTTACAAGCTGTTGTAGTACGTCGCAAATATCATGCAAACCGAAACACATTGGGACAATGCATTTACTTAATTATAATTAACACTTCAGCATTATGGACATTCTCGTTATTATTATTTCTGGTGGTGGTAATAGTAATGGTGGAGTGGATTGTGGGTATATTTTCCGTGAACTGGTAGACACGATATGCAACACCTCAAAACTCTACAACTTTGAATTAACAGCCTTGATGTGAAAAGAGCGCATTACAAAAAATTAGAAAGCCAAGTCGGAACAAAGACTGAGGAGTTCCAAAATCTTTAGAGAGCAGTGTATGCTTGTAACAAGACTAGGCGTTTGCGATGTCATTTTTTTTAATGATCACTTTTCGGACTGTACTCCTAACGAGCAGACCTCAAGCCCCCCATTTAACCTTACACTTTGCTGGCGACACCTGAACAACCTTGATCCGGATGGGTTGGAGTGCACCTGCCTGCCTTATGAAAAGACTGGAGTTCAGATTTTGGGAACGATGGTAAATGTGTGGGGCTGCTGACCTGTAGTAAGAAGGAAACTCAATCCTGGTGCTTTCCAAGTGCATGGTTGGTCCAAGGACCTAAGGTTTGTGCATTGAGTGTGGAGTCCGAAACGGAAACCAATCACCGCAAAAACATCATCGATTCCACATACTACTCACAAGTAATTGTGAGATGCATACATGTTTGCGGTGACTCGGTTGAGTGTGTGTGACAAGTTCAAAGGATTTTAGTCTTGTCTGAAAGCGCTTATAAAAGTGAAACATACATAGTCCTCGTCAGCCACAAAGCAGTATAACCACAAAATGGGTTAATTAAGTGTTTGCAAATTCAGACAAACAGAAATGATTGATATTTGATAGAGGAAAACCACATTGCTCCTACTGTTGCGAGTGATTTCGTGTGTTGCTTTCGGACGATTGTGAGCACTACTCAGGGCGGCTTGTCAAAATTAAAAACTTATTTTTGTAAATACAAGTAATTTTGGAGCACTGCTGTGGCACTAGTCTTAATAGTATTAGTAATAATGGTAATAGTAGACACAAAAGGCAGGGCTGAATGCTACTCGTTTCATTTCCAAGATCAAACTCTACCGCGGACAGGTAGTGACTGTAGTCAGGACATAGCCGCATGAACCAAATCTCTCAGCGATCGATCGCAGGCTGTAAACCCCAATGGATCAAAAACATTTAAGGAGTAATGGTATCTGTCGGTTTCTTAAGATTTGGCAACTGCGTGTTTCGCTCTGCTGTTTTCGTCGATCAAAGGCTTTCGGTAGTCCCCTGAATATCATTCTTAATTGTGTTGGAGCAGATGGGACTAGGAGGGATATTTGTTGACATTTATGAGGGGTTTGGAAGAGCTGACGTGTGTATTGAACCCTGCAAAAATGCCTTTTCTTGTAGGCTTTCGTGGTTTTATCTTTTTGTCTAGGTTTCGACAGCGTAGAATATGTACACAGATCTGTGCACATAAGTGTAAACCCCAGTAGCATCAGCGAAGAAAAAAAAGTAATTTCGTCATAATGCTGTTGGAACTACTACCGAGTTAGCAGCCTGCTTTTATTCCCGAGGCTGTCTCCCGTTCATTAGAATGTCACGTGAATTTTTTTCCAACAAATATATATGTCCGCTGCAAAAACTCAGGCCGTGTCGCAAGCACACCTGGCCGTTGTCAGTATGTGAATAATCATCATTGTCGATCTTTCCTTAGAAGGCTCCGTGAGCAAGCTCTATGTGATTGTGTTTTCGGTCTTTTTAGGTTCAAATTAATTTGGACATCAGCGTACATTTCTTTTGATGCCGCGTCCAACGTACTGTCTCAGCAAAAACAGATTCGGTCAACGTGCGAGTCTATTAGTCTTTTTTTTCTTTGTCACCAACATATTCATTTATAAGGAATGTATTATTCAAAAGGTTTTGACCCATCGAATTCCTATCCATCGACTGTAGTACAATAGGGGTTCCGCTTGTGGTTTTCCATTTGTTAAACTGATCCTTCGAGAACTCCACCTCTATATGCTAACGATCTCATCCATCAATATTGTGGGCCGTAGGCATTCAAATGGGTTTCCCATTTTATCACTTGCGTTCGTGATACTAAACTTGCACCTTGGTATTCTAGTTTGTAGTTACTATCTCGGGTCGCCAGAAATACAGTACTGTAGTACTTAGAAGCTTAGAAAACAAGGAAAGGTCCTCAGAACAAGACCATTATTCAGTGATTCCGCTACTGCTCGGGACAAATAATCGTGTACCAATTTTTCCACTCGACAAGTTCGTGAGTCTAGCAAAATCCTCGCAGACCGATCAGAGTGCTCAATTTCACTTAGGTCCTTCAATGGAAGTAAGTACATAGATAGGAGATATGTTCTCTCAAAGTCACCCATAAAGCTGTTTGTGCGTTTACGAGATACACAGATATCAGGCAATCAAGGGAGAAGAAAGCCGTCTGCCACAGTTGCCAAACTGGGAAATTTCACGAAAACCAAGACAACTAGCCACTAGATTGCATCTACCAATCCGACTTAAAACGAAACGTGTCAAACAGTTCAGGTCTAATATCAGACGCTTTTGCTTTTATTTACAGATTTGGTTTTGAGCTGATTAAAACCGAACTAAACTTACCAGTACACCGGATTGTTTAGGAATCACCACTCTCAGTTGTACCCACCGACCTGAACCAGAACTCGCACTGCGGATTTTACAACTATTTTGGTCTATCGAATTTGGATGAAATTAAAAAGCGTGCAGCGTTATTAGAACTTTGGTCTCAGTCGAAGTTTGGACAGAATTAAATGGAAAAACTATGCCAATTTCAGAACTATGTAGTGTCTAAAATATCCTATACTGAAAATCTTGTGATGCCTTGGGATCCCCTAGGCACAAGTGCTGTACGCAGTACACCTCATACAGAAGCAGTCTAATGCTGAAACCTGAACAGCACCGATATCCGGCCTGGCTCATCGGATTACCTGGAGATAGCCTAACGAAATATGCGAAAGGCGTTCTTTTGGTTACCGTGCTACATTCACAGCGGGACTGAGTATAAATGTGGACCGCGTATGCTCAAAGATTTGTTTTCTCTCAATTGTCAGACTTATTAATTTGGCATTGATGAAGCTTTGGGGTGGAGCTAATATGTTGTACTATAGCAAGGCGCCTGGTTAAAAAAGTAAGGTTCTCTCCTGATGATTGATGTGTTTGTTTTTTGAAGACGTTTGGCACAGAGGGACATTCTATCTTGATCACGGAAAGATTAAAGGCCGGTCGGTACGGTGCATCAAACTGAAAACAGTACTGAAAAAAATACGTGTAACGACAGCCTATTCAAGTGAATAAATACCGGATTACATTTAAAATCCTACTGAAATTGCATACCTTGAACAACTTTAGGCGAAAAACACAAACATTTCATACGTCCTTTGGATTACTCGGTATTTTTACTCTCAGATTTGGCAAGGCAGTCAGTACTGGACATTATCACAGTAACCCCTTAAAAATTCCACGTAATATTATACAGTTTTGCAATAAATAAGATAAAAAGTTGAAAGTTGCAATGCACAGAAAGTCCGGAACCTCTGGTCATCGAATCTAAAACGAGGTGCGATCTCTGTGCTGCTCCGAATTTGATTGCTTATCCATATCCTTCGTTTTAGTGTTGCGGCAAATGGTCTCCTAAACTGACGCCTTTTGAACTCCTCGCGGTTATTCCCGCAGTTCGTTTAGTTTCGCGATTTTCGACAGTTAAACGCTTGCTTCCGAATGCTGATTGAAATCGAAAATTGTTCAGAAATCATTCATCGGACAGAATGTCCACACGGTCTATTTTATTTATCAATATGCTCCCCATACTTTGGAAAGATTGGTGGGGTGGCTCATTTGACTTCCCAGAATCCGGTAAAAAAATATTGGGTCATTATTCTACGAATACATTAGTTTTTGTTGATATTATTGTTAATGCTCTTAGTTTGAACCCGATTTAATTTGTTCCTTGATTGTCAAAACATTTGTGCCACATCTTGCGGTTCTTCTATCCAAACATTTCAATATTTCTCTATGCTTTGATTCACTGTTGCAAACATTTTAGAATAAGGTCAATTCCCAAAAAGGATCGGTTAAGTAATGATCTGTTGCTCATCCTTCGATTATTTCGAAGGTGTTCGAGAATTTGCATTTGGTTCAACTGACCTCCAGATTCATGGTTCTTCGAAGATCGTCCTGGAACTTCCGGTGTCTTTGCTTGGGGGTGCGTCTTATGTTGTTCATTCGCTTGCTTCTTTCCTTAACGGCGAATCCGGCATTTCAGAGATTATTTTTTTGACTAGTTTGATGGTTTTGGTTCCTTGGATCTCAGTGCTGTTCTTCAGATCCTCCAGGACAAAGGCACTGGCTCAAATGTTTTGAAAGTATTACGTGACCGCTTTTATAACCGCAATCAATATACTTTTTTCGATAAAAATAACTTAACAGTCCTCCCATTTGTTTCGTGCTTTTTTTCAAAAAACCATTTCGCCACTATTTGTTTTCCCTCTTTTCGTTAACACCCTCCCTATTTCCTTAGGTTCGTCGGCTGTAAGTACACGGATGACGTTGCTTTTTGGCTGTCTTCACGATGCCGATCGCAGTGTTAGTCGTCAGCAAGATAATCTGAATGAACCCCGGGACTGTAACTCTCCACATTCCTCATCACTGAATGTATTTAAATGTGTTCATATCCACTCTAATCACCAGTTCGGTTCCCATTGTTTAATTACCTTCAGTGATTTTCCATCTCTAGCAATCAATGAACCAATGCATACGAAAAGATTATTTTGTTAGTTGCTCAGACATGGATTCGACCCACAACGCTTGTTAGACAAATTATTTTGAACCTGTGTTCCTTGCTGAGGGCAGATTCTCCTCGTTGTCCTTTGGTTTGAGAAAGTTGAGAGTATATTTGTTCTTAAGTTTGTCACCTCATGCACTGTCTATTGCATGGGTCCTCTGCTTTCCAGTCTCCTTTCCTGGCTTAGAGGAGAAACGTTTTATTCCCTCCGTCAAGCTCCTAAAACTACTCGAAAGTTTCAATACAATTAACAGAAATTGACTTGCTGATTTCGTTGTACAAAATCGTTTTGGTGTTTCATGTAGATTTCTCTACAATGGGTTATCCAGCACTAAATAGTATTGTCCAAGGATTGTTCTCAAATCGTCAACTCGTTCCACATTCAAGCTCTTCCTTTCCCGCACCTCTACTTGTAGGAACAGTAGTATTCCTTAGCCGGTTCGTTTACGTGTTCGTTGCGAACTGGTAACGAGTGAGCTCAGAGCTCGTGTACAATCTTGGTGTTAATTCATTTTGTTCTCGCTCATTACTTTCTAGCCAGTTGTTTATTTTATCCAAATGCTTCCTAATATCTCTCTGTATTGGTCCCAGTTAACTGTTGTACTTCTGATTTGTGTCAGTTGAAAATTCATCCATAGACAGGTGCACAATATCACTGTTTGATTTGATGTGACTTGACTCGATGCTCATGTAAGTGAACCAGGCTGGCCCCGCGTGGTAAAGCCTTTTCGCTTTGGTACCTCAGTGGACAAGTTGCTCCTTCTTCTTAAAAGAATCTTGAGCAAACCGTTGTCGGTCGACATTCATTTGTTTCTCAAACAGTCGTTGAAAACCTCGAAAACAATTCCCTGATATGCTCAATCTTTTAATCGGCAGTCACCTATTCAACGGCATATATACAAGAGGGAACGATAGATGAACGATAGAAAATGCAGAAGCGTTTAAGATGCCGCTGGTCGCCACCGTCCATATCGTTTTTTCAACTTCATGCAGTCATTGATGTGTCCCAATAAACGGACACAATGTGGCGATCGAATCCATTAGTTTTGGATCTTTAGCTTTTGGACGTGCAATTACACTTGCTTGAATTTAGTTTGCAATCAGAGCAAACCATTTATGCCAAACCTATCGGTCCACACCTGTACACTTCCAATTGGAACGACAGTGGCTATGCTTCGTTCATGATTCTTGGGCTGGGAGGCGAGACTGCGCTTTAATGTTCCATCTGTGGGTAGAGGTTGGCCCCGTTCATTTCGCGGTCTCATCGTTCTAGGCGTCGTAAAAAACTCAGCATGATTATATTGAATCAGCTTAGTCCAAGCGGTTGCCAGCATTGTCAACCAACCGATTTGATTTGATCTCCCGGCATTTCTTCTTGCTGGAATAGACAATGGAAGCTGACCTAACGAGTTCAGACTGGTTTCAAGTTAGCGATTTCAGATTCACCTTTTTCACAGGCAAAATAAAGAAAAAAAAACGAAGCACACAGCTTCATGCATAGATTCGTTGGGTATGACAATGTGGACTTGTAATTCAAACGGCAATACATTTTTCTATCTGGTGCACTTTCTTATTCGGCCTAACGAAATTTGCAACGCAGAACTACTGACTGGGTGTGTTTACAAACCTATGCTCAGAAGCCCGATTCAGGGTCACTGATTGAAAATTGTTTTTTAGCATCGGTCTGTTTGCGTGGGAGGATCGCGTTGGAAAACAGAGTGGACGGGATTTATTTCTAATACGGTTTGATACTCATACATGACCTTCCGGTCTTCTTCAACTGACCAAACTACTCGTATTTTATTTGCACTTATTAGTATGATGACCCCAGAAAGCCAGTAATTAAGTACACGTCTGATCATTCAGTCACTCTAGCATCGATTTATTGGCACCGTAAAAGTGATGATACTGTTTTCACGGTTTGATTGACGGACTACACGGATGACTTATTCACCAATTCACGGAGTAGATGACATGACAAAACAAAATATCAAGTAATGAAATCAATTATGACATTATTCAACCAGAAGAAAGAAGAAGTAAGCCGGTCGCTCAGTTAATTCGTTTTTCAGCCATTTGTTTTGTGAATTCGCTTCGCTTGCAAAAGACTGTGTTTATTCTTAAAATGAATAATCCACAGGGTTAATAAGGTATTACTAATGAAATGTTTACTTCCAGTGTTTCAATTATTCACTCTAAAATCCGTGATCACATGTAACAATTTTAATGACACGTGAAAGAAGTCACGTAGATTGGAGTTTTTGGAGTCATTTGTGCAGAATGCTAAGATCTGTTTGGAATGATTGCACTCGCATTATCCAATTCCGGCCAAAGAATCGCTACAGGATTGCCATTATCATTTTACGCGGAATGAAATCGATTGCTTAACCCGACGCAGTTCCGGTAGTCCTGGAGAAATGTCATACCAGTGTAAACTGCAGTACCATTTAGGTGTTAAACTCATCTAAATGTTTTTTTAGTTTTTTGGAATTTTTCCAAAAATCTGGTTTCCATAGCAGACATTTCTATCAGTTTGAATATAGTAGGCCTGTACTATCCGTACGCCGTTGTTTGATCGTCTTAAAAACGTGCAAAAACCATTGCTGTGAGTGTAATTGGTCTGGCTGTTCAACCTAAGAAAATACTGTGGCAGGAGACAAATTTGTACGTGATCAAAGAGACTTTCTTGTATAAGAATGCCTGTTTTTATTCGAGGTAATTCACATTTGAGTGACCCCTCACTAAGTTCCATCGAAGGAACATGGTTAAATGAATTCGATGCACAATACGTGCGAAGTAGTTGGCCATTAAAAAAATAATTTCAGAGATTTTAGTCGACTGAGAAACAGTGTGATATCACATCAGCCTAGGAAATCTACTGTTGGCTGAACGTTAAAATGTCGTAATTTTCAAATCGTTTCTGGCCAAATAACTCAATTTTGCTCAGTGTGATTACAAAGCAAATCGTTGAGAATCACCTGGAATTATCCGGGTGTGTTGTTTTTATCTTTTGCCATTTACTTCCGTTGTTAATGAAATAACAACGTACATCATTCTTCAGGAAGGAGGCCGCGGCCAGCATAGGGCTTCCTGGTGGGGAAGTTGATCGGCGGTGGAAAGATCCGAACCCGCGACCTTCACGTCCAAACGTCACGACCTTATCCGCGTGGCCACTGCCGGCCTAAACCTGGAGATGCGTACGCACTCTGGCTTTGACTCAGTGAATCGGTAGTCCGAACCGCAAAATATGATCAAGACGAAATAGTAATAAATCGATTCCGTGGCCTTCAACTATGACCACAATCTTGTATTGGGATCACATGGCGCTTAAGGAACAGATAAAATAACCCTAATTCACAAACCAGTGATCTGTTTGTATCCCGGATAGTGCATGCTGACCTCGCAGTTTCTAAATACTACTTACTAATGGAGTTTCTTAATTAATGAAATCATTCAACGTGAAACGGATCCCCTCAAATTCCTAGCGCGAAATGGGGGAACAGGNTGCACAATACGTGCGAAGTAGTTGGCCATTAAAAAAATAATTTCAGAGATTTTAGTCGACTGAGAAACAGTGTGATATCACATCAGCCTAGGAAATCTACTGTTGGCTGAACGTTAAAATGTCGTAATTTTCAAATCGTTTCTGGCCAAATAACTCAATTTTGCTCAGTGTGATTACAAAGCAAATCGTTGAGAATCACCTGGAATTATCCGGGTGTGTTGTTTTTATCTTTTGCCATTTACTTCCGTTATTAATGAAATAACAACGTACATCATTCTTCAGGAAAGAGGCCGCGGCCAGCTCAGGGCTTCCTGGTGGGGAAGTTGATCGGCGGTGGAAGGATCCGAACCCGCGACCTTCACGTCCAAACGTCACGACCTTATCCGCGTGGCCACTGCCGGCCTAAACCTGGAGATGCGTACGCACTCTGGCTTTGACTCAGTGAATCGGTAGTCCGAACCGCAAAATATGATCAAGACGAAATAGTAATAAATCGATTCCGTGGCCTTCAACTATGACCACAATCTTGTATTGGGATCACATGGCGCTTAAGGAACAGATAAAATAACCCTAATTCACAAACCAGTGATCTGTTTGTATCCCGGATAGTGCATGCTGACCTCGCAGTTTCTAAATACTACTTACTAATGGAGTTTCTTAATTAATGAAATCATTCAACGTGAAACGGATCCCCTCAAATTCCTAGCGCGAAATGGGGGAACAGGGCACAGGTGCGTTGTCGAACTTGGTCGGAACTGTGGGCTAATTAATGTCCACCCATTGTTTCCCGATTAACAATTAGCCCCAGAATGGTAAACCGCAGACTCAGGAAGGTGGTCACAATTCTGTCCACGTTGATTGACGACAGCTTGATTTGCACCAACTCGATAGGAGGCGTAGTTCTTTCCGTCCTCGAATTTGAAGTTGCCACAGAAGATTGTGGGCATGTGACTGATATGGTTGACGGTAATTTCGGCAATAATCAGACAATTTCATTAATACTATTCGATAGTGTTGTAACATCAGTTCCCTTACTTTCTTCATCTTCTATGGGGAAATTATGCAGTATGCGTGGAGCCGGTATTCAGTTACTGAAGAGTCACCATTATGAGAAGTCGATGGCGCGGCGTTCAAGTTAGCTCATCAAAGAATTAAAACTGTCATCTATACGAAATAGTTGAACTAAACCACTTCGGTATCAGCTTTTATTCTTTCCATAGAAGTGATCAAACTTGTACCCACAAAATGGGATGCAGTTGCGATGGCATTTCGTGGAATTGCAAACCAACGCTTGTTTTTCGATCTCCCACTGCAAAACAAATAAAGTTAAAAGCAGTAGGCCCGAATCGTGCACAATAACGGTCTTTTATTGCAAGTTTGTCTAAACCGTGAGTCTCAAATGATGCTATAAATTTCGTCCCAACACGGACTCATAAGAACCAGGGACAACAGTAGAAAGCGAAACGGATTGTAAGATATTCGCTTTCTAGGAGATCAGGCCATGCAGATAGAGTGTTTAGTAAAATCTATAAAGGCAACTTATGAGTAGTCATTTCGCTTGACTACCCCGTGCCCTCCCGGCTGTTTGGTCGTTTGTTAAGGTCACCAAAATTGGTAACTGAAATCGGCAGGGGATCTGCAGCTTCTCATACACGTCACAAACAACCTATATGCCTTGCTCACTGGGTAGGCGTAACTAGAATTGTTCTTCTGTATGTATAGATTTGCTGTGACCTTGGACTATGTCGATGTCCTTGGATTAGCAATTAGACATTTGTTTTACTGCTGGACTTCTACTGACGTTATACTTCACTTTAGACGAATAACTTTCTGTTTGATAAGTCTAACCGTTTGAGCTGTGCAATGATAGCTCCATGCTGAGCTTATGAACCCAAGCGAAAAACCTTAGCTAATGTGACAGATGTTCTCGTTTTATTTAAATTCATTTAAACTATTTGATGAATCACAATAATCTGGTCTCAGTCTAATAGGTTGTACGATATTTGTGTCGTCAAAAGTCAAGTGTGTATATCGTCGTGTATTTACGTTTTACGATATAGGGCAGTTCGTTCACAACGTAACAGCTATCCAGTTTCGAATGCCTCCGTTTATCGCATAACTCCGTGTGCAAATTATATGCTTTCAGAACGAAAGATATTGCGGGAACTACTAAGAAGAGTTAGGAGAAGAAGTTCAGTGCACATACTGGCTTCTTTATTAGGCTCCCTACGCCATAGTTTGACCATCGGCGTCCGTGATTCATCAATCGACGTTGCAATACCCGATTCCCCGATCCAAAATAGTGAGCTGACGTTTGGGGGCCTACTCCTAGAATGAACCACAAGGTCCGGCCGACAATTTAGTTGAGCGCTCTGAGGACCCGGAAACCCACATCGCTCATTTACAAATGCCGTCCGCCATAGGTTTCGAATCAAAGTTTGGCCGCCTTCGAAGGCAGAGCCGGGAGCACTCAAGTTATTCATCGTCCCTTAATGAGAACATTATCCTCAAGAGAAAGCAGTGAATAGGATCTATTCAACGGAGGTTGTTTAGAATGGACGGAAATTTGAAAGCACTACGAAAGGCGTTCACCACAAGTAGCCAACTGGGACCATCAAACACCCCGACTATCCAATAAACCGAGGTCATTGAAAATATCCTTTACTTTGACCCGATAAATAACTAAGAAGAGTAGGATGGCAAATGCACTCACTATCACAATATTGAGAAAATGAATGAACCAATGTGTGCTAACCATCGGGCTCCGTTTTCTACACCCTATGTCATTTGTGAACATATTGAACTGTGCTCTGCACAATCATATAACTACTACGAAAACTCGAAGCACTAGGATTTCAGCGTATGGGAATATTCGTCAGCGTTTTCCAGTACGACCTAATGTGACAATTTCTCACTTCCACGACTCTCCGTCAATCTACTGCTACATATCGCGAGTGAGTAACTGGTCTCTACTTGAGGCTGTCAAATTTAATTTCCGCTTCCTTAGGCCTTTAAGGACAAGTTAAAGTAGTACTGCCTGAAGGAATCACTTGAAATTTCCGGCATTATCGATACCTTGGCACTTTATTCCTTAAAGTGGAATTGGAAAAGCAGCATGAACATGTGTCGTTTATTGGGCGCAGACAGTTCGCCTGCATCTCCAATGTTACACAGAGAGACATTACGGTACATTTTATGACAAGAATGATGAAATATGTCAGTCAGTTAAAGACAGTCGGTCCATTAAAGACCTGTGGATCCTTGGGATGCGAAAACGTTACCACACTAACGAAGTTTTATCTTGTAAATAGGAAACGAAAAACCTCATTGATACCCTATCGATTATTAGTTTTTTGTCTGATTTGGTGCGATAAACCGAGAAGAACGCTCTGACCCGATTGGCATTAAGACCCGTCTCACAAGGGAAAATTGGTTATCGTAGTCATTTCGGGACGTGCTTGGCGACACACATATAATCACCTTCCAGTTTTACCCAAGTATCTGCATTCACCATCAAAAATGAAATTGCTATTAATGTTAGTGTTGGATTATATCGGCACGGGGTCATTGGTGCCGCCGGGATAGTTGTGTTAGCTTTGAATATCACGAACAAAACCTGTGGCAATTAAGCTGAATAGTCCATAAGCCTATAACACTTGTTCACTAACTGGAGAAGAACGACCCAACAGCATAGAATCAGTAGGCATTAGGCATGTTAAATTTCTATTTATTTTTGGATTCATATCGCTAGCTAATTAGGCGAAAACTACCGTAATCTTCAGACGTCGTTTCCATACTAGATGCCAATACAGCCCTTCATATGGTTGCTTGTTCACATGGGTAAGATAGAACGGATACCTCCTTCTATGGTCATTCTTTCGGGCAGACATTATGAGATCAATAAGACCTCAACAGACAGCTTTTGTTTTGCATTTCCTTTATCGAAGCTTCAGTAGCGTTGCCGAATATAGGCAAAGATCTAACATTCTGACAAGGCTGCGAATATTGATAGACCATAAGAACATTGTCTTCTCCTTTCGTCTCGCTCTCACGCACACGTTCTTACGTTGTCTGTACCTCGCGGGACCTAAACGCATTTTTCTGATCACCTTGGTAACGGAATATTTGTTTCTAAAATGGGACTAATCTAACTGTAAACGGGTTGTAGCAGACCGTGCCACCACAGTTCAACCAGCTTGGAGTGGGATTTTATGTGCACAAGGAAATTCCGTTTCTTTTTCGAATCAATACTGCAATGAAGAACTTTCACTTGAATCTGCTAATAGCTATACAGTCTTGACTACGTTTATAAATGTTATTGTTTTCACACAGTAGTTGCTGAGGCTGTTGTTTTTGCAAGTCTCCAGCAACAATTCCACTGTAATCATATTCACGTGATCAACTAAAACAACTAAGGTAGTCGATTAAAAAATCGATTGTTCATAGCATTTTCAAGGACCACGTCGATCATAGGATCGAAGTATGGAAAGCAAATTTTTTCACCTATTGAAGGTCGTGGATCGATAAAAGTTGGAATCTGGCATGAATAGCATGGTGATAAATTGCTGTACCGAAAGGGAAGGGCTCCAGGTTCAAGTCTAACTTGGGGCACCGCAACTTGGCAGACTACAAAACTTCACCTTCTTAGACGGGAATATACATGATTTTTCTTTCCTATTCGTGGTGAATGTCATATAAACTAACTATGAAGGATGACCAAATAGGAACTTGGTTTGACAAGTAGTTAGATGGAGGTGACTTCCAGAAAGCCAGAAGTTTGCTGAAATCGTCAATGTGAGAACAAATCTTTTACTGCACATCGTACAAATAAGCAAAACGAACGCGATTTTCCTGCAAATTTAGTGACTTTATTCCCAAAGAATACTGATTGACTAATCCGGTGGATGTGGGATTTTATCCACGCATTCATTATATGTTGTCATTAAAAATCACCACTAAATTGTTGTCACTGGAGGGTGTATTCCGTGTCGTTTACGGTGGACATCACTTACCAATCAAATTTCCAAACAAAGGATCAAGTAACATCTCGTTTTCTTCCACTATCTCCAAATTTCTTTCAACAAACATTCACTATTCCGGTTTAAGATTGCTGCAGCACGAATCCAGACCTGTGTGAACCATTCCTTTATTCGAGTGCAATTGAAAATGTTGGTTGATTCGTACATCTTGCTGGGCTTCTTCCGAATGGTTCTGAATTTCAGGGACCCAAGCAACGAACATCTGTTGGACGATGCCAGTAAAACTGAAAATGCATAAGTGATAACTGCATGTACAAGGAGTGCTCATTTCAGATGGCATTCTGTCGTTTCTGTCCAGTGCGGCGAGGTGGGGGGGGGAGCATTTTCTTCCTGGGGAGTAAAAGGTGCGCATCTGGGCTTGAAGCATGCATAATTTACAACTCCTGTGGTAGGAAATGTGCATCCGATTGAATTGTAGTGGTATTGGATGGTCGAATGGTAGCGACAGATCAGCCCCGTTGATGAATAATGACCTAAAGATCCTATTCATTAATTTTGCCATGGTCACAGCACTATCGGGAAAAGACAGATGACCACGAGATTTGAATTGAAGTAAACAACCTTCAAACGTCCCACAGACAGCCCAGCGACTTCTGACGACTAATTTGTACATCTTAGGAACGAGGTAAAAAACGTCTCCCCGTATTTCGACCGCGGTGCCAGAGACAAGATTATAAGCAGGCCCAGCCGAGATTTATGTAGCAAGTCCCGTACGAATATTTTTCGCCCCAGTAAGCAACGGTATAAGGAACAAAAGCTTAAGTTTGTATTCCCACTATATAGTGGAAAGTAAGGAATCTGTTTGACTTAAACTCTTAAGCTTTGGTGAAGCGATGTGCTAGATGTTCAGTCAATGTCCCGTTTTAGCCACCGTTCGCATATTCCATCATGAGGCCACACGACCGCAGTGAGATGAACAAAGCGAGATTCATTCACATGAATTTGGCGCGTGCATTAGTTGAAATAAAGAATTGACAGCCACTAGCAATCCATGGCCACGCCACTGTGTCTTAGTATTTCCTGATCATTTTGATATGGCATCCGGCAACTCCAGTATGGAATTACTTTTACCATACGTCATACGTCAAAGTTTTTGGATTTCAGCGGTACTATCCACTGCTTAGGTAGCTTCTTGAATTATCGCGTCAAGGTATCAAAGACATTTTGCAAGACCTCCTGATTTAGGCCGTGATATGACTTTGTGTGATATGTAATTTACAGCTAAGTGTCCGTCCAACAAACTCGTGTCAAGTCGAGAAAAAACTCTGCTCAGGGTAGCAATCTCGCCGAGCTCTACTGGAGCACGACGTGAAGCCAGTTTCAGAAAAAATTATCATTTTCTTTTATTGTTATTTTGTGGAATCCAAGAGCTATCATCCTCATTGCCACAATAACTTTTCCGCAAAACCATGGTGCCCGTTATTTGGCTTATTTGAAAAACGATTTTCTTACTTCATTTGCGGCCGAGTGAACAACTAGGGCCGATGTAAGAAGGTGGGACAACGGATTTAACTTTAATCTGACAAACAAAGTCACCTACTCAACTGGCCTCATTACAATCTATGACTAGATACGATCGGAGGGACCTACGAATAAATTCGTGATGTTTGCATATGCATTCTTTGTACTTCGCATAGGTTAAAACGTTTGGAATAACAGGAAAGAAAATACGTGAACGCATCATAATCGGTGATCCCTAAGTACTCAGTTTTTGTTAGGTTTTCATCGCTGGGCTTGACGCATACGTGCGCATACTGGAGAAGGAAACAACGCTACACATGAACGCGTCAGACTGCTCAAATTAAACATCACTCCTCGAGGGTTAGATGTCACGTTGGTAGAGGCCAAGTAGAAAAATGAACGCCCACATACACATCGAATGTCAAGCCGCAAACCCATTAATGTCTAAGGACACCGCCATCTGCGCAGAGTTAGTGAATGACACCTCGACGGATGAAGTAACGTTTGCAGTTAAACCGCATAGCACAACTCGCGGAACGTCACGAAAACCAACAACCGGAGCTTCTACGAACATAGGTTTTCAAAACTGGTTATATGTACGTAAAACAACTGTTTGGGAACAAGCATGAGCCAGCTGAAGAACTTTAAGACAATTTAGGAAATGGGGTACACGTCAAGTGTGCAGTTAGGGAGAAGTAATTAAAAGCAGATATCTTTAGTTTGTCTTCGCATCCGGTTTGTGATCTTCTCTTTATTTATGCCGAAGAGGTTATCAGTTAGGTTATACAGCGTTAACTGTCCAATGTTCTGCTTTGAGCCGTTTGTCTCTTTTCTGAAAAGTCATCAGCTTCTAGGTTCCAAACAAGAAAATGCGAAGCACCAAATTTAGCCGATTCGACCCTCACTTATTCATGTTTGCCAAGTTGCTTTTTCCATTCTTTTTCCAGGACATATAAAAACAGGAATGAATGGTAGTCAGTCACGTGTAAAATAGTGTACAAAGCCATCAGAGGTGTTGTTCGAAGCTATTATCTCTGTCACGAGATTACTGACTAAATGAAACATGACGAACCTCGTCGTTACTGGTCACCCAACATTCTCACTCGTTGCTTCAGAGATATCAATGGATGAGTGCAGGTGGTCGCCACTCAGTGAGGTTTGGCTATCGTAAAGAAGAACGCTACTAGTCGTAGCACTCTACTTCGTTTCTTAGAAGAAATCTGGATGACATGGAGGTGCCATAGGTTCCGCAGGTACCAAGAACGCTGATCCGCTCTTCGGCATTTGTGGTATGTTCTCCAGAACACCACCATGAGTTGCAATTATTCTCTCAAGGTACTTGAGGATAGCCCCTATCTCTAACTGTCTACCATGGAGGTTGAGTGCAGAAACTGGTCCCTTCCTGCGCTAAAGAAAATCTATGTACTTTGAAGGTGGAAACATCCTCCTGTATCTGATTAATTACATCGTCGAGTGATTGCACACCTGTCAATCTGTTTATTCATTGTCAGTCAGTAAGCCAATAAAGTCGGTGTGCTTTTATCGAAAATTTCCTTCCCCGTGGTGGATGGCGGCTCCAGTGCTTGTTAGATCGGACAAAGCATGGTGTAGATTATACTCTAACGTAAATCTGGGAAGAAACTGGGACATGGGACAGATGTGGCGTATTCCTAGGGGAGAGCGAATAGTAGCAAAAAGTTGTCCAAAAACCATAGTCCCTTTACAGAAGGAATTTGTGAAAAACAGCAAGTACAACTGTTAATGATACGGACAAAAGACACCTTGGTAGTTTTTAGTTATCTTCACTTTCAGTGAAAACTGCAATTCCGGCAAATGCTCGCTGAGTTTACTAACTTTTCGATGCCAAGGCATTTCTGATATTTCCAAGCCCTAAATAGGTCCTGAAGGATTTTGAAATCATCCGAGGATATCAGGTTGCCTAAACTGATGGGAATGGAAAGGTAACAAACAGGCAAGAAAGTGAATAAAATAAGTCGTAAGTTGTTGCAGAGACGTCAATGAGGAAAACCATAACGCCTCCCTTTACACACATACACACACAAGCGAATACACACACACGGTACAAAACCATTCAATCACCCAATTAACGATTCAACCCAATTGGAAACACCCGAAATCACAGGTGTTCTCGATTGATAGAGGCTAACTTTGTGGTGCAGTGGAACAGTGTTTTTTTATTTCGTTACCCAGTTTCCTTTAGTCATATGGCGAATGCCGTATTTTGTTTGAACCTCTAGTCGTAGACAGCAAACAAATTCGGTTGTGTTAAAAAGAAACTCATCTCAAATGAGGCGTAAATCACGGTACTATTACGGTTGCAAAACTATGGAAAGGGAATATTGTTCCCTTGAATTATCATTTTTTGCATTAAGAAACAGGAAGGTGACAAGTGAGCTATTTTACCACAAGTTTGATTGTCGGAACAACAACAAAAATAAAATCTCGTTGAAGTTTGGCAGTGTTTTGTGCCTAATAACGATCCAGTTATCGAGTTGGGAAATATCTTAAGTTTGCTGTTTTAGGTATCCGTAATTGGTTCTATCTGTAACCTAGTAGAGCATTTTGGTTTCATGTTGGCACTTTGCATTCTCCCAGGATATCAAATGACCACTTTTGTGTTCAAAGTGGTCCCAACGATCATGATATTTTTGTGTTGATTGTAACTCAGGCTGCTGGGTTCCTTTGCGCTCGGTAAACTTGACATTTGGCTTTTAAACGTTTCCAAAGCGGCTGGTGTCATACTTCCAGCACGTGTGATTCACAGCCTCTTGTAACTTGGATCCACGATGTTCCGTCACCCACTATTGAGGTGAGTGAAAAACGCGACTTTGCATGGCTTCACGATCAATCAATGCATTCTCAAGGGCAATTCTCAAATCCCTTAAATTACCGAGTATTGAACCGACATCAATCTTCAAATAGGATTTAATGTTTCATACAATCCGGTTGTGCGAGTGAAATGATTAGGTTGGGGTAAGTCTAATCAATTCTATGATTTGTTTTCGAAAAAGCTGCCAGATCCGTTTCAGTCAAAAATGACATGTTATTCAACATAACTTCTTAAGACCATCATTTTAATTTGCCTAAATGCAATTATTTCGATGTTTCAAAACTAATCGTCCATCGTCATTAGTAAACAAGGAAAGCAAAACGTTCATTGTTTCGCTTTCCCTGTGCAGTAACAGTCATTCAGCGTATATTCGACGTTACAGTCCTATCGATCAGATTGAGCGCATGTGCTTATTCGTATCATCATTGCTGCTGTATAGTCCCACTGCTCTTTGCAACAAGTTTTGTCCTGTTCCCTATCATTCAAAGGTGTGCTATTACTGTTACTCCGTTTTTGTATCGGTTCAGTTAAAGCTCCCGTGAGCCGGTCACGTTCTAACTTACAAGTACGTGCCAGCAGTTTCATCCAACTCGACCACAACAGCGTCTGTTATTCGTTTTGCTAATCAACAGCAAGGTGGCCTGATTCACTCCGTTTGTGTGCGGAACAGATTGACCGTGGCACTTACCACACACACATTCAATTACCAACTTTCAAATCATTGCAAACTATTATTCCAAGTGCAATCAGATTTAAAAATAAATAAGAGCAATTTATCTTTTATTAGCTGTGATTTGCGCAATGGATTCGAAATTCAGAAGATGCTGTTATAAATCGATATTAAATCCATGAACATGAGCCAATGAAAGACAGGCAGAAAGCGAGAAATCACGACTCTGCCGACAGGCGACAAGTCTAATAATGTGCATGTTCGATCATTTATATAGCATAAAATTTTTATGGTTGATCTGCCTCGTTTTTGTGGGAAGATCCTGGATATTAGCTGCTGTTTGTTGCGTAGTAGTCTAGAAAGGAATACGAAAGTTAGTAACTAATATCATCATTCTTTTGCACATGTGCTGCTTTTAGCGTCTCATTACCGTTGCCTATTTGTGAATTTTCCTTCTGTTCCTCTCGCAAAAATTTGACTGTTATTGATTTTCGATTTTTTGGGTCGATTCGTCGATTTTGCTATCCCTGTACAAAATAGTCCATTGGCTTTGAATAAATGATCTGCCGTAGACAATAATTAGTGGAGCAATCATATTGTGGTTTCACGTTTGCAATTCCCCACTATTAACCAATTGGGTATTCTAAACATTACCAATGTAATAATTTTATTTACCCCTAATACGGATTTATTACTAAAAAACAAATCGAAACTGGCAAGACACAACAACGATTGGCCAGAGTATACTCGAATAACTATATACGTTTTTATTTTGCCTGAATCACAAGATGAAATTTTGATCGTGTTATTTTTTCCACTGGCATTTGGTCAAACGCACGGCTGCCGAAACTGTTCGGTCCAATAAAGCACCGGTTTGCATGGTTCTTAGATGGACAGATAATTGGTGCGAGTAATTCACTCAAAGCATTACAAAAAAACGAAAACCCGTTTCGATCAATTAACCACACGAATTTGGTTTGAAAACACGTCCAGAAAAATGGAACAAAGTAACTGTCAGAATAGACTTGAACTAATATTTCCAAAACCCTTTTGATTTTTATTCTTCATAAGACACGAAAATACGTAAGAAATAACAAGACCTCATCAATTATACTGAAGAAGTCCGTATATGTCGATATACATTCACCCTTGCTGTAAGTTTGTTTCGTTGATTGTGTACAACGAATGGTGGGATTCACACGCAGAATTTTTCTGACATATGTTGCTGATCCAACTATTTATCGGTTGATTTGATTAGAGATTTCGAGCAGAACTGTCGAAATTTTATTAGTTATTGTTTTGTCGAGAACAAGAATCTGAATTCCACAAAAATTTGAACCACACAAGCAACCACTTCAGTTGGTTGCTTTCCTCTTTAGTGAATATATTTTGGTTTCAATCAATCTTGGAGCGAAAGTGAACTGAGCAATCGATAACACGAATCGTAGTAGAACATAATAAAGGAAGGAAGCAATATGACGGTGGACGTTAGAGTGAGCAAATAAGTTGTCGTGCAGCGTGAAAATTGATTGTACGGATTCACGTAAGCGAATTAAGAATTTCTGTGCGAAAACAATGGTTAGGGGTCTCCAGTATAAACATTAAATTAAATTTGATTATGACTTCCTAACTTTACATGCAAGCATCTGGTTGCCTTGGATACACATTCGAGTAGAATAGTGGGTACTATCGGAACTTTGATAGGAGTAGTACTCGCTCCCTAATGCTGTTTTTGTATGCATATGTGGCGGGTGTAAAAGATGAAAAGGAATCCAGCTTAAAAATTAGCGGAAATAATAAATGCGATCGTTTTTGGCTTCTTTCCGTGAAAAAAATATGCTACGGCACTGAGTATCTTGACGGAAACTGATGCTGGAATGATAGAACTTATTACACCTGGCTTTCTGCGTCAGCATGAACAGTGCGCATCCTGGCCGATGTGATATCGACCAAAAAGAAGTGTGAATGTTATCGTTAACGTGATTGCGTCTCAGTACCTGGTAATAACAACATACATTTTAAAAGCAAACTTGTCGTTCCCATCTTGCCCGCTGAAGTAGAGTTTACGTCAACTTCGATACCACAGCCCTACATCAGAACAGTAAGCACCTTGTTTTACCAACACCAATCAGCGAGTTTATGGTGATTTTTTAAAGCATCACTTGTAAAACCCCAATGAGATAGGACATTGAAAGAACAATTTGCATCAGTATTAGGTCTCCTATGTATAAACACTATATGATCATTTGTGCCGTGATCCAAACAATGGAACATTATTAGAGCAGAATGGGCCAGTGAAAACGGAATACACTATTGTAAAATGAGACAACCCGTGGATCTTTCTCGCCTCCTTGGAGATACCCCATAAACCGGTGTAGACCATTTTGGTAAAGGTGGACATGAGACGGTCTGATTTACATCTGGGTCCATCATCATCCAACGTTCTAAGTTGGCTAAGGGTGAACATCATGCGCGACATCCAGGGAGCTGTACAATATGCGTCACAAATTCCTCAGACTTCTGAGTTTCGGTGAAACTTGCCGAGTCTTGCACGGTTTACAAAGAGGCAAGTGAACCAATCAATGCCCCGCTTTATTCAATCGACTAGTGACAACTGCATAGTACTTGACAACACGGCCTGCAAGAAAAGACAGGCAAAGCAGGTTATCATCAATGGCAGCTTCATTAGCGAGAAATTCCTTGAGCGCTCATGGTCACCATTCGCGGTTGCAGAACAAGTAGACACTGTTACGGCATTTTGCTGTACGATAACCAGCACCGTTAAGGTCCGGAGATGGCATGATTACGAACACCGAAACTCAGTTTTTTGATAGTTTGCACAGGTCACATCCAAACAAACTTAAGTCCAGCAATTGGGAATATTTTGCTTTTTCTTTATTCTGGTTGCTATAACCATGTATGATGGCCATGATTTTGTGTCAGCTGTCACGGGGCCCCTGTTTACAGAAGAACACAAAGCTGACTTGAATTTTTCGCCCAAGCAGTTGTTTCCTAATACCAACCCTAGAATACTGACTCCAACGGAAGCCGTGATGACTTTATTATGCGATCTAGTTCTATTCACCCATAAACGACTATTGTGAGCAATTCTATTTCCTTGAATCTAAGTTTTGTTTGACAAACTACAAAATTCTCAAATTTAGTTCATTCGTCATAGACACCAAGTGAACTTACTCTAATTGTAAGGTTGGTCTACGTTGGTCAGTGAAAGAAATCGAAGTGCCAGAAGCTAGCCACGTCTGCTTTGTGTCTGTTGTAACAAACTGCGATTGTTCAGCAAATCAGATATAGTTTCCCGTAAATTTCCCTGAGAGAACTAAGGAATTTCTCTCACTTACCGAGCACGCTGTGTGGCATGGAGTTAGCACTAACTCGCCCGATACTATGCAGCCATGTGTACATCAAGAAATCAAAATTTTCACGTCATTTACAAGGTGAGTTTCAGGAGCAAGCGAACTAGTAAGTAAACATTTATTGACTTCGTCTTTCAGTCGAGAACTGACCACAGGGTCTGCCAAGTGCAGATCAGCAACTTCCGGGACTATTTTCTTCGTTTGTCGACATCATCTTGGGGGTGAAATTAGCTTTTGCCCGAGATCCTATCTTTTGATACAAGTGGAGGAAACGCAACAATATATCCGGTTAGTAAAAGCACATGCTTCCTAAGCTTAAGAAGGAAGAAAACATCAAAAGTGTTTTACTTTTGTTTTGAAATTTTCCAGCTTACTACAGGCACAAATAACATGTCGACCCAGTTGAAGTTTCTAAGTGCCGCGATTACCATTGACCTCGGGTCAGCCTAGTTAGATAAGTAAATCCATGCTTTGTGTCAAGCCCCATGGGACAGTTTCGCGCAATACCAACACCCGTTCAACTCTTAAACAGCGGACATATATAGACTCGCTCCTCCGGTCTCACGCGGGCAGCTGGCAAAGGCGAAGACGTTTGTAAAACTGCATGAGATTCACTATGATTATTTCGCTTATTCTGAATCTGTATTGGGATGCTAGGTGCCCTGAACAAACATGACTTTGGCAGGCATTCTTTCGCATTCGCGTAAAACTACAGTGCATGTACTAGTTCACTACTGAACAGTCAGACTATCGAACCGTTCATATGGTTGGAAGTGCCGTTTTGACCGGCAAACACTTTCATCCCAAGCTAAACCAGTGTCCAGGTCACGTGTGTACAAATACAGCTGTGGCTGCAAACAACAGTAGTGGTATTAGCAGTAGCAATAGTAGTAGTAGCATTAGTGAAGGTAAAAACACCAACTGCAGAAGCAATGGCCGCAATAACACCAAAAACTAGAGCCGTTGGCATTGATTTTAAGTTTAGCTTTTGGAATTTCACATTTCCCTTGCGTATCACTTGTGGCTTGTTTTTGATAGCTAATAATGTATTAGGATTGAAGCTCCGAGCTCTCACATGTTAGTTCGATGGAAAAATACCGTACTCTTCTCTTCTAAATGATATTGTGAAATCTTAAAAAGTATGCGGTGACAGAATTTCCATTATTTTTTGGAAGAAAATGTGATCGTAACCACATAATCTAATTGTTCCAGTCCACTGTAACCGAATAAAGTTTTCATTTGTTGGATCAATCCTACTTGCAGGGCATCACAAATGGCCTCGATGGCCTACTGATGAACTGACCAAACGAGCCGTGAACAATTGTCCTTTTGGTAGCACAAGTCGTTATCTTTCCAGCACGTGCTGAGTGTCCGTTCTCTTGTAGATTCCATTTACATCAAAGTGCTAACCTCATCTGACCAAGGCTCCAATGTGTTTGTAGTGACAAGTACACAAGGGCATTAGTAGATCTTTTTGTAATCAGATCGTACCTTAAAAAGGGAGAGCGGAGTCTGTTGAAAAAGGAGCAATGCATAGGGTCGTCGAAGTAAATGTGCATGCATTATTGTGTTCGCTGTCAGATGAATCCATCGCTTGGAATGTGGATGGTTATTCAACACCTGTAGGTATCAATTTATCAACACCGTTACCCGGGCATTCGAAATGTTGCGTGCAAATAAGCAAGGTGATGAAATAGCAAGAATGCAGTACGCGGTCACGCATTCGATTAGGTTGAAAGAAAAACACGATCAGAAAAAAAATGACCGATTACTGTGTTCGATCTGTCCGCAGGGACGCTCAATGCTCAAATCTGCGTAACTCCAAGATCGATAGTTTAGTGTGCATCCACTCATGGCAATTAGGAACAAAATCCGTCAAGATTGACCAATCAGCTTGAACGACAACATTTGTTGATCGATGGCTCAATGAACGTTCGGCCACAATACACCTGTCCCATTTCGTCTTCCCTTGTCCCGGATAAGACAGCTGGTTGTCGAATACGTTCTCGGTTGTTGGGTATCTCGTGATTTCTTGCCAGCTCTAATCTATATACTAATTTTTGTTAACCATGCGGACTGTCCGGCGAAGTCTTCAAGTTTCTCGTGGTTTTCACCAAAATCATTGCAAGCTCTCCTTGCGATTTCTGTCACCTCGTTTCGGCAATACAGATTCCATGCCTCGTTGGGACTAATTGTCAGTTATCAAATACTTTTTTCGAAAAAAGCGCAGCACGTCCTTTTTGACTGCAGTTGGCCCCAACACAATCAGTTATCAACTAGATAATGTGAACTTATCACACGGATACGGTACACGGGCTGCATGTGTCTTTGGGCAGTAGAATAGTTATGTGGAGTTTAAAATGCCACGAAAGGAAAGGAAACCAGCCTGGTTTTCGGCTAATCTAAGTCATAGATCTTTCTTAAAATTGGGTCAGCAACTCGCGATAAGAGCGACATTCACCCTAGGTTTTATTCGTTAAACGACGGCTTTGAGGAATGAATGGATGAGTTGCAAATTAAATTTATTTCCTAGAATGGAATCAAACAGAAAGAGAAACTGCTTCGTTTTTGTGCGGAAATAACCGCAGATCTAGAAGCAGTTGGGGCGAATAAAAGTGAAAATCCATAAACAGAATGATGTCATTGCTAATTCGGCACGTGCATTATCCATCATACAACAAACAGTGCTTCGAAAAGGAGAACTTGGCCACGAGAAAATTGCCAAATTGATAAGTGATTGACTGTGTGCATGCGGGAATTTTGAGCTTCGCTTCCAAACACCGCGGCCTTGTTCAATACACGTCAACTTCTGGTAGCAATTTATTACTGCCGACCAGGTAGCCTATTTTAACCGGTTAATTCGATTGGGGAATTTTGTGACACTGCTTTGAGGGGCATGTATTTTGCGATATGCCCGTTCGACTCCGAACAGTAGTAACCAAGGCGTGTTTAAACAAAATGACGACAAGCTTGCATCCATTCTTTCTGTCCAGAGTTTCATATTTTACAAACGGTGTGTGCGCACGGGAATTGTCATAGCCCCTGTCTCCAGATCTTTTTATCTTTCTTCTTGTGTGACTATTCAAATATTCCTTGAAAATTACCACTGAGCACATTGAGAAAACACAAGTTGGCGAACAAGCTCGTTTTCAGTGATTCGTACTCATGCCATTACATCACTATATATATCTTGACAAAATATTTTCACTATAGGAAGGATTGGATTAATCATTTACAAAACAATCAACACCATAAATCCCTTCCCCACCCATATTTGTAAATGATTAATCCAATCCTTCCTATATTCAAATATTCTACGAAAGGTCACTCAATTTTCTTGATAACAGACACGGGCACTCATGCGTGATTAGAACTGTTGCGTTTCCGATACATTCAATTTCACCCATAACAATCTGAAATAATTCTGGAATTCGGGTGTTAAATTAACCGGTCAGACGGAAAATAAGTTGATCAATTATGTGTCCTTCTCACTCTTCAATAGTTTGATTGCATCCAAAGTTCAACGAGATCCTTGCCTGCATTTCTACCTCGTGCACGGTCAGTTTGACGGTGTAAGGTCAGTTTTGGGCCATGCAGTCAGGTGTGTGTGCGTGTGCGGCTGTGTGCGTGTGGGCTGTGTGCGTGTGCGGCTGTGTTGCGTGTGCGGCTGTGTGCATGTTTACATCGGAGACAAACAACGCGTCTGATTTTAACTGCTCTGTTCCGCGAACATCTCAGCCGTCAACTTCATGAAACGTGAGATGAGATGAGATGAGAAGAGAGAGAGAGAGAGAGAGAGAGAGAGAGAGCGGGAGAGAGACGGGCAGGGATTGCGAAAACAGTATCATGGTCAAAATTAAATGTTTTAGTTGGACTATAGTGGCCACTTTTTGCAATGAACTGTGGCACTGTATTGCACGTCCTCACGTGACAGCTTGAGAGTTTCATGCAACAGGTTATGTGAAAACATTGCCAACAAGCAAACGCATATGAATACAAGCCAGCTGGTGCTTCTGCAGAAGAAAAACAAACAAATCGATTTTGGTGTTATTTTCGAAAACGCATCTTGGTGGTAAGCAGCTCACTAGCTTTTCAGCTGTTGCTTACTTATTTCGTTTCTACCACAGGCACTCTATGCGAGTTTATTTCCTAAGTCTAATACCCCTTGCGTCACTTCACTCGGACCCAGTTTGGAATCGGACTGGGCATGACCGAGACAAGCCTTGGGTGTTCCTCATCAAAACACACTAAAAGCAATTCGGCCCAATGTAACATCAGTTTTCTATTACTCTTTCAAATATGATCTTTTTCGCCCATTTTTCAATTGACATGACAAAGTGCGTTGCTCTGTAGAAGCTGGTCGCGACCACCGAATGCTTCCAAGTGGGAAATTTAAGCAGTCGCACCGGAAAGAACGGCATTCAGATCCGTGAAGTGCAGGTCGGAGCGCTACAATGTTGGCCGCTTGGCCATTACCGGTTGATTTTGGTGAATGATAAACTGAAAGGGAAAGGAAGCGGAAAACTTTGAACGAGCATATCGATGCTGTTCTCTCCAGGGAGATTCACGGCCTCCCATGATAATAATAATAATAATGATAATAATAATAATAATAATAATAATAATAAAGTGCCCCTTGGTTCCCATACATATCCCAACCAAGGGTACCGTTAAAATCTTGCCATATGAAATGCGGACATCACATTCGTCCTGAGTGAGTCACTAGGTCCGCTTTCCATTGGTAGGTCCGTTTGAGCTGTCAACAGAGTGCAGCCAGCCATTCAAACATCGCTGTCAGGAGCAGCCACTCACCCAATCGAATTTTACAACAGAACACTAGAAATGCATTCGACCTCTCAGGTACTTTCCCTAATGAAAACAAAAATGACGTCACCCTCCATGTCATTCTATTCAAAAGTCCATAAAACGCTTTTCGGAAATTTGCTCAACATTGTGTGACAGTTCTGTAGTTCTGGAGAAATTTCGCAGTTCCAAGAAAACGGACTGTACTCACCAACACATGATGTCCACGGTCAAACTACGTAGTTCCGTAACTCTACTTACTCACTACATACTTGTACACATTCAGCTTCCGACCTCCTAGGAACACAATTGAGCTTAACCTGTCTGATTGAAACTGATTCCGATTTACTTCATTTATCAACGTATTCTGCTAGCAAGACTGCTTTCAAGAAATCAGTCTTAGCCAAAAAAAACAAGTTCAAGTAATTAAGACAACGTATATTAAGCATATTTCGGCACTCCACGTAACTGAATCAGTGGAGATCATAAATCACATGTCTTCACTTTTCTACAGAATTGTTTTCTCATGCAGACTGCACATGGAAAACGTTGTTGCTGTCGCCATACTGTAGTTATAGTGGCTAAAAATTAAAATCAATTAGCCTTGCGAGGGTACGTTTCCTTCGGAACAAGTTTGCATTTGCATACAATCGTTACATTTTTCACATTATCAGACACACACATTTTGCGGGATTTCGAAAACTTCTGTCCACTCTATTCTCCGCCCTTACCAAGCGCATACCACAATTAGGTCGTTGCCGTTTCTGTTTTCCCGCACCGCGACCATTTTGTTGGAAACTAAGGCACTCCGGTTAACTGCTGTTGGTTTACCAATTGATTAAGTTCGTCCGTTTATAGATTATCCAAGGCCGACACCTCATGACAAAGCTGCATGATACTGGCCGTGGCCCTGAGTTGTGGCTAAGCGAACGGCCAACATCTAGATGTTTAACCCAGACTAATGTAGGCTGAAGCTCACCAAGTGAGCGGTCGCAGACAAGCAGTGACAGTGTCAAGTGTGAGGTGGGTTTTCGCCTGGTAAGCGACCTCTCCAAAAAATACCACGAGAGCCAGCTGGTGGCACTGTGCCGTGGCGAGGCTGGCTAACCAACTGCCAACTGCCCCGTAGTGTGTTCCGTTGACCTGGCACGGTTTTCTAGAAGAGGTGAATGAAACGATCAACTGGCCATCTACTAGTCTGAAATGATTTCTCTACTTTGCAGAACGTGCTTGGGCTATGGTTCAGTCAATAGGCAGAAGGTTTAATCTCGATAAAAAGCTACTCGGACCTCTCAACCTCTAGTATTTACAACGGCAACAATAGCACTCATGAAAACAGGAAAATGATACATTGCGGATATGAGTTCTTCGCTCTAACCTCAGGTTCAAAGATTCTTTCAACTGCAACATAAACTTGGTCGTTTCCAACTAACTCGTGTTATAATCCCTTTCACCTATATTTCTTATGTTCTTTCCAAGAACTGTCTGCTCTATGCTATCGGCACGTAATGGAATAAGTCCTTTTTGCTTGCGTTTTCCGCCCAAATAAGTCTTCCAATTCTACGAACTTGCCACGCTTGCTAAGGACGTCCCTCGTCCATTCTGACGCCTCTTCAACGACCACCTATTTATGTGGCGACACGATGTTGTAGGTCGCGTAAGTGTTTAGCTCGTGCACTGGAGAATCCTACCATCTATACATGTGTTTTCAGAAGAATCACGTTCAAGACTCCAGCTTCTGTTATTTCGGTTGAAATCATCCCACTTAATTCTTCCCTGAAATAGTGAATCTAAGTCTTTCTGGAAGCATGAGCTTACGATCGAGTCGCTGGAATTGTTGATGAATTGTTAGTGTGCTCCGGGATAGGCAGTGAGCTCCTTTATATTAGGGGGCGTGCATTCTTCAGCTGATAGCCGAAGTACGTGCAGTGAGTCTTGGGAGTTCTGGTATAGTAAATAACGGCGTCTGATTCTGGAGCAACGACAATCTTGTTGGTTGTCTGCTATGGGTATGTTGCCTAACTAGATGTTCCAGCCGCAAATAGGGTGAAGGACACATTCCGATCAGAACGTGCACGGACTCTTAAGGTAATGAAATGAGGGGGAATATGGATGACTCTAGTGGTGAATGTTTGTGGCAATGGGAGCAGTATGATTAAGGAGTGTAGTATGATTAATCCTGGTCGCGATCTAGGGTGATGAGTCCCGTTTGGTCTCGCGCGATCCCCCGTAGGTTGGCTGGAAATCGCGCAAAGCTGGCTTGGCTTTTGGTGCTCCAGACCCTCATTAATTCTCAAGTGAGGGCTTAAAGCG